>LDKF01000158.1:37742-48250 GCA_001026735.1 Rotylenchulus reniformis | reverse complement strand
TGACGTCAGATGACGCAGTACGTCAAAATGGACGTCAGAATCGGATTCAGCGTTAAAAGTTACCCTAGTAAAGTTAGTTTTTAGAAGAATTTACGGAAAAATATTTTTTTGAAAGTTTGACCAAAATTGTGGACCTAAACTGCATAAGTACCCAACCAGTCAACCAGCCCTCTCTTGCACCAATTCACTCTTAATTGCACTTTTCTACTAACGCCCTTACTTGCACTTTTCTACTAACGGCCCAGCACGATCCTACTTCTCGCAGCCAACACTTGATACCTGTTATATGATATGTTATATTATATAAAAATTATATGATATGTCCTTTAAATGCTGAAACAATCGTGGAGGGAGCATTTGAACTCTATTCATAATAAATAATTGAATAATCAGAAATGAGTTTAGATATCAAAAAAAAGAAAAAAGAGCACAAATGTCTAAGGTCATTCAAATCAGTGTTGGGAAAATGAGAAATTTTGGCTCTGGCTCCAGCTCCGGCTCCGACCCCTGAAAATTTTTTGCTCCGGCTCCAGCTCCGGGCTCTCAAAAATGAAAGCTCCGATTCCGATTTTTAGTCGGATTTGGGGTGATATGGGATCTGGATCAAAATACCGAAATAGCCAATCCCGATCCTAAAGTAGGGATCCCACATTCCAAATTTCAGAATTTCAACCCGATAAATTTTTTTGTAAATTTTCTTTTCAAATTTGGCAATGTTATTAGGTTATATTTGGTTAAATTATCACATTTCTAATTAATTTTTAATATTTTTAGAATATATTTATTTTTTAACTTAAAATTTTCGCACTTTTGCTGAAATCCTGAGATTTTATGTTAAGATTTAAGGAACATCTCAATACCGAATTCGAAATGGTGGGATCGGAATCAGCTTTCATAATTCTGGACCGTGATCGACTTTGGCAAATCTTGATCCAGAAAAATTGCCGGGATCTAGATCCCATATTACTTACCTAAAACAAGTCGGATGGATTTTTTTCGAAATTCAGCCAAACTTCGAAATTTTTGCGAAAAACTTTGTTTTTCGATCTTCTCGAAATTTTTCGGCCATTTTTTTCGATATTTCTCGAATTTTTTTTTTCTTTTTTAGTAAAAAAAATTCTCGAAATTTTGGGCCGAATTTCGAAAAATTAAAAATACTAAGTTAGAGCATAAAATTCTGTATTAAAACTTTTTATAGTTTCGACCAGAAATATGTCTTACAAAAAAATTTTTGGTTAGACAATATATCATTTGCCACTTTTTTTCAACGATCTAGCACCTAACAATACTCCCGAGTTGTTTGTTAAGCTAATACTCTATCAATCTGTCACCATACCTTACCAGGACTACCGTATCTGACATTTGATCATAATAAAATCAAAAAAAGATTTTAACCAAAAAACTTCCTTCTCTACCAAATAAAACATTAATAATACCGTATTTCCTGTATTAAGTCCCCCCCNTCCCCCCCTGCATTAGGACCCCCGGGTACTATCCAAAATTTGAATTTTTATATGTCTAGATACAACAAATTTCAAAATCTAATTGATTTTTCGGCAATTTTAATATCACGCACTTTGAATGCGAGCATTTCTAATCTTGGTAAAATTTTAGGGTGTATTTCGTTCCGGGACCTCATCTTTAGGGATGTATTTTGGTCCGGTACCTCATCTTTAGGGGTGTATATATATTCAATCCAATGGATCGATAAAGTAAAAGTAATTAAATTAATTATTTTCATATTATTATTAACAATTTTAATAAGCATACATTACGAAAATCACAAGGCATTACATCCGAGGAAACGGCCATTCATTGAATCAATTGAAACAACTTCTTCGATAAAAAATTTTTCCCCACAGAAAATCTCTCAGTCCGAACAGTCAGAAATCGCCGAAATGTTGGCACAATTTTGTCTTGAAAGTGGTAGCTCATTCCATAGTGTTACTTCACAATCAATGCAAAATTTATTGGTTAAAATGAATAATTTCGGGTAAATTTAAAAATAAAAAATATAACATTCAATTTAAGGGTTCGAGAAACAAAATTCTAGCAGAGGATTTTGAATTGCCGTCTAGAATGACAGTCAATCGAAAGGCTTATGCATTGGCCGACCAGATTATCGAGAATAAAAAAGCTATTTTACTTGACGTACTCCAGAATCCAGAACATTGGTGGCATAGCTTGGACTATGGATTCAGGTGGTATTTAATATTGTAAAAATCAACTTTAAAAGTCAAACAATGAATTTTTATTGAAAATCTGATTTTCTTGGGGCAACATTTTATTGGTTTGATGAAAATTTGACTTTAAAATCCGCACTTTTGGCGTTTTCCGGAGGGATTCTTGGAAAAACAAATGTTGAAACATGGGAAAAATTTTGCTCGGATTTGGCCCAAATGGATGTGGGAATCACTGTGGATTTGTTGAAAAGGCAATTTTATATTTCCGACGAAGGCGAAAACATTCGCCTTGCATTGTCGAGCAATGGCGTTTTATGTATGTTTAATATAATTGAAAATTTTATCGATTAAAGCTATAAAATGTCTTTGTCATGTGCTTAACACGATAGCAAAACGAACTTTTGATTCTTATAAACATGGAAAGCAATTATTAAGAGAAAATGAATTAAATCCTGATGAAAAACTAAAAGTTTCCGAGGCAAATTTGATCTTCAATGCAGCAAAATCAGTTGGAACATTTGTTAGGTAATTAATAATGAAAAATATTATTTACAAACATAGAAATCATTCATGGTTCCGAAAAAAAGGTGCCAGAAGAGGAAGCGCCAACAAGATGGCTTTCCAAATTACGCATGCTAAAGAGTAGTAGCAATTCAAACCAAGTTAAATGAGTTGAAAAGTATGGAAATGGGGTTGAAAATGAGTTCTGTAAGTAGAAATTTATTACTTTTTAACTTTTTTAAAACAGGAGCTGGAGTCGGAGCTAGATCTTCCTTACATCTTGATATGTTCCATCGAAAATTATAATGCTTCAAAAAATGTTCTCTATGTATGGGATGCATTTAATGGAAGGGGAAATGGAAAAAAATTGAGTGAATTACCCACTCTTTTTAAGTTACTCTCGCTTCTTTTCCTTCAATTAAGAGAGAAGTAGAAGTGAGGAGAAAGCAGAGGAAATAGCACATAATTTGAAGAGAATTCTGAATTGGAAAAAGTCAGAGCTTTTCTCAAATTTTTTTGCTCCGGCTTCAACTCCGGGCTCCGGCTCATGAAATTTTTGGCTCCAACTCCGGGCTCCGGCCTTGATAAATTTCGGCTCCAGCTCCGGCTCCAGCCCTGGAGTCGGAGCTTTTCCCAACACTGGTCGTTTTCTAAATACTACTTAAGTAATAAGAAATAAAGATAGATATTTTTTAATTTGATCCCCTCCACCACGTATATTTTAAGCAACCTTCAAACGTTGGTATAAAAAAGACTAATATTCAAAATTTTATTATGGTATTTTTCTTGAAATGTATTTTTTTTAATTATCCCATTGTTGATTTTGGTTAAACGATAAGCACCCTTTCGGCACCCTCCCTTTTCGACTGACGTGAGATTGAATAAAATAAGACCCTATAATATAATCCCTCCCTCCCCCTCCTTAGACCGTGGATTGAAAATATATAAGGAAGTTTGTTAAGTAGTTTTAGCAATAATATGATTGATCATAGGGAATTTTGTAATGTTACATAACAGGGCTGGATACCTTCCCGTCTACCGTATTCACATATTTCCCGTGTTTTTGGCCTACCGTATTGCCGTTTCCCATCTCCCGTTTTTTCGTCAATTCCCGTGAAAATACACCCTTAAGAATCCAATTTTTGATCCAAAGATAAGTAATTTAGCTGAAGTATCAGCCAAAGAGGCCTTGGCTCAGTGGAAAAATACTGGTTTATCTGCAGTGAGTACGCAGGTTCAATTCCGCACACTCTTCAAATTTTCTAATCTAATTCTTCGTTCATTTTTTTCGTTTATTTTTTTTATTATTACAAATCTAAAAAGTAATTACAAATATTTAAAGCATCAGAAAAAAATAAATTTTCTTTAGAAATGATGATAATTCTTGAATTTTCAACCAGAAGTTAAAAAGAACATAAACTTAATTAATATCGATTAATTTCATTACTTTTTTTTATTATTATCATTATCGATCCAAGAAAAAAGCATTATCAATTTTTTTGAGAATATACGTTTAACGCTTCCGCATTAACTTTATCGCTTACCACATTTTTACCGTACCGCGTTTTTATCGCTTGTCGCATAATTTAATTTCAACATCCCTGGTGCATATGATAACCTGTGTTAAAAACAACATAAGTTAAGTTAAACAACATTTGGGACTCAACATATGGAGCTTTCATTATATTTATCTCGGTTCAATCTTAATCAAAAGAACTGAATTTGCTTTCAAAAAATATGTAAAAAAGTGCTAAAAAATCAAATTAAAAATGGGTATGGGGTGAAAATGAGCGTCGATGTTAAAAAAATATACCTATGTGATATAGTATAGCGCAGGACCCGTGAAAATTTACTATTTCTCTAGCATCAAACAAGCTAAAAATGTTAGAATAGCTTTATTATGGTGTGAAAAGTTGCGGAAACCCATTTGTTGTGTGAAGTTGAGCCGCAACCAAGTTGTCGAGCAATTTTGAACATTTAGCGGACCAAAAACCTCATCATAAAATTAGTTTAACTCCCTGAAATATTTTCTCTACTTCACTTCAATAAAATCCGGTCTAATCACATCGCCAATTACAGTTAATATTGATCCATTTTTTCGATATGTTTGATTCGACGAGTCATTATCCTGATAATTAGACGGTTCAATAGTTGACGGTTCAATAGTTTTTCAAGAGAATTAATTTCTTTTAAATTTCGATGAATCAGTTTTACGTTTTTGAGAACCTGGTTTTCGATTTTTGGTCAAAAAACCAAAAAAAAAGTTTCGGTTCAGTTAATAGATCGTGAACTACCCTAATTATAACTATTGTAAACATTACTAATATGATTCGATATTCAAGTAATGACTTTAAATTTAAATACCTATTTGCATTGGATTGGACAAAGTCAACCCACCGGCGGGAAATTGAGCATTTGAATTAGAACAAAATTTGATCACATATGCGCAACAAAAATTGTTTCTCATTAGAAAAAATTCATTAATATTTAAAAATTTTTTTAGCAAAAATGACATTGCGGCGAAGATTGCCCAATGAGTTGTGCGCCGAAATTGTGGACACAATGCATTTGAAATGCAAATTTGAGATGAGCAAAAGATTGAGGGCCAAAAACAAAGAAAATTGTTCAATCTTCGACATATTTGTACTGGACAACATCTTGAAAAAGGTTTGTTACATTAAAATAAATTTCGAAAAATCAATAAACGCGAATGATTTAAATAACAATTATTTTTAGTCTCCGATCACATTCACCAATTGCTGGAACTCGAAAAACTGCAGTAGGCATTTGGCCCTTACCAATGATGCATTGACAATAGCACCCAAAGGTTCGCTCTAAAAATTATGGAATTTTAATGAACTAATCCGTGATTTCCATTTTATTTTAATTTAAGTGTGGAATAGTTTCCAGTTTACACGCATGGAATTTTTAAAATATTAAAAAAAAATAAGCAAATTTAGAAAGAAAGACCCGGGGATTTTAAGAAAGGCTGCTTCTAATCTGATGTCAGATTTGTCTTATTCATTAATTCTATGTTTTAACCATATTTTTTATTCAATTTTTGATAATGTTATAAAATGTAAATAATAATAAATAGCATAGATTTTATGAAATGAACGACAAACCTTACATCAGATTCGAAGTAATACAAATCTTCGATCAGATTCAAGTCAGATTTCGACTCTTTATAGACTCCCTTGAAAGATATAAAAAATCCAGAGAGGCATAAACTGGAAAAATAACTTAATTTACATCGAAATTTATTTCTATTACCCCTGATCTTTTAGGCACAAATGGCTATGGTTCTGTTCAATCCAAATACCGTATTTCTTCTAAAATAAGACCCTCTTCTAAAATTAGACCCCCCTTTGAGGGGCTTCGAAAAAAATAAGACCCTTTTCTAAAATAAGACCCTCTTCTAAAATAAGACCCATTTTTAAATCTGCTCAAAATAAGTTTCTTTTTAAAATTTAAAATAAATTTTTCTAATAGTTTTCAATTTTCTTATATTCTGATCTATTTATTTTTTTAAAAAAATATTTCCAGCATTTTAGATAGGGTTGAGAGGGACCGGGATTTCTAGCAAAAACCAGGACCGGGACTAGAAAAACCGGGACCAGGTTTTTCAATCGGGATCGGGACCGGGACCAGTCTTTTTTAAAAATTAAAATTTTTAAAGCCGAAATTTTTATCAATATTATTTATCAAAAACCTTTATAATCAGCGTAAAAATTCCATTGAATTAGAATTTTATTTTTGGCTCCTCGATTTTATGAAGAAGAAGAATTTTTTGAATTTTTAAAGGTGGCTTCGATATTTAAAAAAAGAAAAAAAGCTGAATGTGCCTTTGATTTTAAAAATTGTTTGTTGTTTTTTAAATTTTTTTCACGTTAAGATGCCTAATACACTTCATAGAGAAGGGTTCGAAAAAAATAAGACCCTCTTCTAAAATAAGACCCTCTTCTAAAATAAGACCCCCTTTTGAGGGGATTCGAAAAAATAAGACCGGGGTCTTATTTTAGAAGAAATACGGTATCCGTTCCAAAAAACTTAAAGCGTGGAATTTTCTACTTCGAAATCACAGTCAAAAAAGGGTAAAAACTAAAAATTACAAAAAATCGGAGCTAGTTAAAAGGATGGACGTTTAAAACCAATAAAAGTATCCTCTTTTATATAAATAAAATTTTTTTGTTTTTTCCAACTCTTTTGCTCAAAAACTAGTAAAAAAATATAAAAAAACTTAATTTTTTTTTTCTTTTTTAATGAAGAGTTGAATTTTGGAACTGTCCATCATTTTATCTAGCATTAACTAGCACCAGTAAAATTCAATTTAAATAACCATTTAGGAGCGATCTAATCGTGGGTCTAAGTTCTGGTCCGAAACTACCATTCATTGTAGGAAGCAATGCCGGATCTTGCGGTTATCCCCGGGGAAGCTTTATGATGGACAGCAAAATTTATGCAAATGGACCTGGGTATTGGCTTGGATATGGAACCGATGATCTGGTCGGATGTGGCGTGAATTTGGCCACTAATCAGCCTTTTTTCACTCGAAATGGGCAACTTATAAGTGATATTTTATATTTGAAAAAAAACTTGGATTATTATTAGCTATGCAAATTTTTACTATATTTTTATAAGAAACTGTTCGACATGGGAAAAATTGTTGGAAAATTTGATGTCGTG
Organism: Rotylenchulus reniformis; assembly: GCA_001026735.1. NCBI lineage: Eukaryota > Metazoa > Nematoda > Chromadorea > Rhabditida > Hoplolaimidae > Rotylenchulus > Rotylenchulus reniformis. The sequence continues at coordinate 40,880 of LDKF01000158.1, read as the reverse complement.
AAAATTGGACACCAATAAAAAATAATTTTTTCATAAGCAATCAATAAAATTAACTGGGTCGCAATCAATTTTAAAATTTTAATTTAGATTTGGAATTCGGCTGATGACCTAGCCTAAATTGATAGTGAATTTTTAAATTTATGCAGGCCCAGGATTAAAGCATTGTATTAACAGAAAAGCCTATGATTTCCAAAAATTTAAAGAATCAAAAATTGTTTATTCGATTTTTTCCCCTAAAATTACAATAGGATATCAATTTTACGCCTTTTTTTGGATTTTTACTTTGGTGTCCAATTTTCCGAAATTTTTCGGTGTCCAATTTTCCTGACTTCTATTAACGATTGAATTTTTTCGATCTATCTAAAACATGGTATCAAATAAACTTTCTCGGACAATAAGAGCTACATGAATAATATATAAAATAATTATATTTTAGGGATTTTGCCAGCAATGGACATGGATTTGTTCCCGACCATCACATTCTTGGATTCAGCGGTGCTGCACACCAATTTTGGTCAAAAACCGTTCAAATTCAAACATTTTAATTTCGTATTGGAAGCTGTGAGAAATGAATGCCAAGAAAGGAAAGAAGCAGTATTTGCTGGTGGATTGAGACGAAGTAAGCTGGGCGAAAGCTCGATATATATACTAACTAGGGTTGCACGCAGTGGTGGGAATTTTGCAATTTGCTCGTACTCGTACTCGTACTTCGTACCACGATTTTTGAGCCCTCGTATTTCGTACTCGTACTCGTACCGCCCTTTTTGGACCCTCGTACTTCGTACTCGTACCTCGTACTTTCTCGTACTTTTCAGAAAATTTGGAAAAAAATAATAAAAAATTTAAATTCAATAAAATTTTCGATGAAAATTCACTGTAAAGTGGTGCCGGCGGTCCCGATAGGGGCCGCCGGAGAAAATTTTGACAAATTGACGTTATTTCCCTAAGGAATTTCTTAAAATTTTTTCCGAATTTTATAAAATGTGCCATCCTTAGGGGTATATGTTGGTACGAGTTTTAGGGCAAAAAATGGGGTCGTACTTCGTACTCGTACTCGTACCGACCCTTTCGGACCCCTCGTACTCGTAGTACGAGTAGGATACGAGTACGAGGTACGAGTACGAAGTACGAGTACGAGTTCCCACCACTGGTTGCACGGAACCGAGGCCGGGACCGGTCCGGGACTCCCGGTCACCCCGGGATCAAAGTCCCGGTTGCGGTTTTCAAAGACTGGGATTTCCAGGTTCCGGTTTTTGAGACAGGGACTGGAAATGCACCCCTAAGAACTTCTGAGCTCCATTTGTCATACATACAAAATTTCAAACAATTTATGACATGATCCAGTTATAAAAAGCATATGAACAGGATTAATGCCCATTTTTATTTTTGCCGCTCTCCCTTTTGTTTAGGTTTGTAGGGGATCGGGGTCCCGGCCGAATTTCAGAATTATATACCAGCCAGAATACCGAAGAAAAATTTTCACTTTTTGCCTATGAAATTGAAAATTTGAAATATTTCTTTTGAAATTTTTGAAGTGTTATTGTTATTAGATTAATTTTAATTAAATTCCACATTTTTAATTAATTTATAAACTTTTGAGAGAATATTTGAATTTTTCTTAAAATTTTTACATTTTTTCTCAAATCCCGAAATTTATTCGGGATTCTGGATAATCTGATCCCGAATTTTGGAGTGGGATTTCGGGATCGGGAACAGCTTTCGGGAAATTGGCCGGGATTTTCGGGATATTCAGGATCAGGATAGACCGATAGACCATAATCCCAATCATGAAAATTGGCCGGCAAACTAATTTTTTAACATTTTTCCTTTATTTTCCGTCCCAGCAGCTGATATTAGAACGGCATCTGTCCGCAGCAGACGAAACATATTCACTCCTAATCAGGTTAATTTTGCGTACGTAGCCTTTTGCAGATCCGATATTTATGATCAAAAATGGAAATAAAAATGAGATAGATTTGAATCGAGAGCCTGTCTGATCTCTCTATAAGAATCTTTTTTTACATTTTTGCTCAAACAGCAAAAGTAGAATTATAATAGGTTCGCAAAAGACCGTTCCGTATCAAAAGTTGTGATTCGATCTGCAAGTTGCTATGTCGTTCCTTAAAAACCATCATAATGTGCGTTCTTTAAATATTGTCGCGACGACAGGCACTGATCGGAAGCAGTGATCAGCGATCGGAATGATCAGAGATGGGGTCATGGTGACCCAACCCAAAAAAATTAGCTTAGTCGCTTTGCTCTTCATTTGTTCCCCGCTTTCTTGGCCTATAGCCAATTTTTGGCCAACATCCAACTGTTCTCTTTCTCCTCCCACTTTTCTTGGCAACTATCCAATTCTCTCTTCCCACCAATTTCGTAATGTTCTTTTGGCCATCTTTGCCCCGCCCATTTCCCTCTCTATTTAAGCCGTTCCAATTCCCCTTTTTGGGGTTCTCTCGTACACACCATTCCATTGCCCTCCCCCAAAATATTCCATTCATTCCTTTGCTTCTCCCCTATTCACTGCGGCTAATAAATTTGTGTGCTTGTGCGTCCGGCCAGAGTTCTCTTTTTGGGAGTGGGCAACGAGAGTTCCAAGGAAGAAGGAAGAGAGAGGGCCAAAGGGAAGGGGACACGTCATCGAGGGACAGCGGCCAGCCCGTCGACTTGGATTCGTGCCAGCCGCCGGCTTTTCTGGGGAAAGGGCAGCGAGAGTTCCAAGGAAGGGAGAGAAGTGGGCCAAAGGGAAGGGAAGACGTCATCGGGGGGTCCGCCAGCCCATCGGCCAGCACTCCGTCTTCTTGGCCTATTGCAAGCCGTCGTCCCCTTTCCCCCGTCCTTTGCCTTTGCCCCCCATTTCCTCCTTCCGCCCAAACTGTTGGTAATCCGCCAACAGTTTTTGTGGAGCCCCCTACGGGTCGTCCAACGACTGTGTGGACGGCCTTCAGACCGCCTGATTAAGCCACTCTTATCCCCGAAGGCACCAACCAACAACGCTGATCAACTAGCCGAACGATCAGCACCAACCGCTCGCTCATTCAACGCTGATCAACCAGCCGAACGATCAGACCAACCAACCGCTCGCTCATACAACGCTGATCAACCAGCCGAACGATCAGACCAACCAACCGCTCGCTC
>LDKF01000158.1:16151-37642 GCA_001026735.1 Rotylenchulus reniformis | reverse complement strand
GAACGATCAGACCAACCAACCGCTCGCTCATACAACGCTGATCAACCAGCCGAACGATCAGATCAACCAACCGCTCATACAACGCTGATCAACCAGCCGAACGATCAGACCAACCAACCGCTCGCTCATACAACGCTGATCAACCAGCCGAATTAGTCAAAAAATTTAATAATTTATTTTTAGTTTTTTTTTTACTTTAAATCATAAAAAGTGTATAATAATTGAATGTTGCATCATTTTCGGGCGATTGGATTCCAAACTACTATCGACCCCCAAAAAGTCGGGAGCAATACCACTAATAAGCCACAAACCACATTGAATGCCAACCGCAAAAAATGCAACCAAAAATGAATGCAACCGCTTATTATGTGCACTACTTTGTCTTTTTGGTTATTATTTTAGTGAAGCATTAAAAGTTGTTCACAATTTATTGTGGGATAGGAGTTTCTTGTCATCCTGTAGTTCGACTTATTAGAACGGCCGGTAATTCCAATATTTGAAAAATTTGCATCTCGTTAAAAGAAAAAACCGGGAGCTAAATTGCACTTATTATTATACATTTAAAAACTCGGCGTCCATAACAAAATAAAAAAAATGAAACTACCTTTTTTATTACTAAAAATAGTACAGTATATGCATTAGAAAATTATTAATTTTCGCTTTCCCTGCAATGCTACTAATAAAATTTATAAAATTATATTAAATTATTCAGAACCAATTCTGGTTCTATTATAAAATTATTATAAAATTATGAAGATGTTATTATTATTTAGATTAACATTTAAAAAAATCAATATTTTATAAATCTGTCGATGGTGACGTGGATATTTTTAAGAATGAATATTAAATAATTGCTATTTAATTTTTCAAGAAAGGATTGTTTATGGGAAGTGTCCTGTCTGAAGCAGGGCTGCACGCAATCGGATTTTTTTAATCCGCAACTCGCAATCCGCAAATCGCAACCAAAATTTTTCATCCGCAATTCGCAAACCGCAATCCGCAACCCAAAAAGGCCGCAATTTCCGCAATCCGCAATCCGCAATTTTTTGAAAAAAATTTCCCTGTATTAAAAAATCCTAAAAAAATAATATCATAAAAATAATATTTTCTGTTATTCTAAACCTAAAAAACTAAGAAAAATAAGTAAAAATTTTCCGGCCGAAGAAAACAAACGTTTACTTTCTGAACTTGTGGCAGGGGCAGAAAGAAATTTTCGCACTGATTTCCCTAAAAGTGTGAGAAGTGTGAGTGTTTCTCTGAATTATCCTCAATAATTAAACGGATGATTTTCATCCTATATTTTGAAGCTTAAATAATCATTTTCCTTTTTTTCCCGAAAATGTTTCTTTAAAAAAATTAGCCCATTTCTTTAGAAGTCACAGAAGAATGAATGATGAAATAAAAGTGTCGGCGGTCTAGACAGGAGCCGTCGGCGAAAATTTCAAAAAATACTATTCCATTCTTTCAAATTTTCTTCATTTTTTGGTTCTAAACTAAAATTTTTTCCCAATTTTTTCAAGGAAATTTTAAAGAATTTCTCCAAAAATGTCATCCTTAGGGGTGCTTAAAATTGCGGAATTATTGCGGATTTTTCGCAAAAATCCGCAACTCGCAAACCGCAATCCGCAACCCAAAAAAGGCCGCAATTCCCGCAATCCGCAACCCGCAATCCGCAATTGCGTGCAGCCCTGGTCTGAAGGGAATTGGCAAGCACTTTCTCTAGCCTTCTTGTGAAAATTTGCTTCCTTTTTCAGTCCGTGATCAATTTCAGTAAACTAAAAGAATGAATTGAGATAAAGGTGTCCATTTTGGGGTGATTTTCAAATCTTTCAATTTTGAGTTTCCAAGATAATCAATTCGCGAGAAAAATTCCTCCCTAAATTGAACCAATTCCTCTTTCTTGAGAGTTTAACTTCATTTTATTAAGGTTCAATTTGAACCATTCTTAGTTGTTTTGCTGCTGATATTTTGCTCTATTTGTTGGCACCAAGTTCGTTGCATTTTAAAGCTTGCTAGACCAATATTTTCTTCGACAATTTGGCTAATTTGACTATTATTATTAAGTTTGACCAGGGAGAACATTCAATAAGAAAATATTTAACTAGTTTTAAAGTATATTTTGATTAAAATTGAATAAACAATTTGTAGTTCGATGTTTTCCTAAGTAAAATAAGGATAAAAATCAGTGCTTTCATAGCCTACCATTTTCAGGTCAGTAAATGACCAATGACCTGACCGGGAGTCCAGTCAGCTCAAAGTCACATAAACCATTCGAACTGGCCACTGCAAAAAAAAGGTTATGGCCAAAATACACTTCGGTTGGTCCTAAGGAAGAGGAGACTTCGCAGGGGGAGGGGTAAATGCGGGGAAGGTCGATGGGAAGTTGGGAAGGGAATTCTCAATAGGAGGGGGAGAGTGCGAAGTAGGGTCAAATTTATTAGTTTTAAAATGGGTCTCAAAAAATCTAAAAAAAAATTTTTCGGCGGTCCCTATTGGGATCGCTGGACGCTACCCTCTTGCGAAGAAATCTATTTTGCAAAAAGGGTTGGGGATGAAATAGATTTTTTGCAAGATGATGAAAACGGATATTTGAGCGAGGATTCTTTGAAATGTAATGGAGTTTTCCTAGAAATTGCCTTTGAATTAAAATTTTTGGAAAGATGTTTAAAAATACACCCGCTTAACTAATAAGATTTCTTTGGAGTAGGTTCGAAAAATATAAGACACCTCTCTAATATAAGACACCCTTGAGATGGTTTGAAAAATATTAGACAGGTATATCTATCTGTGGGCTTTCATTAGAAAAATTGGCTTAAAATTTTGATTTTCATATGCTTTTTTCGTTTCTATTAGGGTTATTGATAAATAAAGCAATAAGGATAAGCGATAGGATGAGTGACTGAAAATTGCCGCGTTTTAATGTTCGATGATTAATTCTAGTGGAAAGGGACTGTGCTTTTTCTGGGGGAGGTTTCTGCAAATATTTTGGCAAACATTGTTTCGGTGTCGGCGGCGCTTCTACCGACTGCACGGTGTGCAAGGGTGATTTGTGCAACAACGATGAAAATGGTAACCAACACTGGTATACAGGACCTACGACCAGTGCTAGGAATTCATATTCGTAGTTCGTACTGTATACTCCTACTCGTACTATGTGTACGAAATGCGAGGGATAAAAAAAAACGCTGGATAGAGGTGCGAGTATGAAATATGACACAATTTTTTTTTTCAAAATTTTCTCAAGCGAATCCTATCAAGGCTGCCTCTAACTATTTTACAATGAAATTTCACAAATAAAATCTTTAAGCAAAAATTGGTAATTTTCTAAAAAATGACCTTTTAAAAAAATTTTCTCCAGCAGTCCTATCAAGAAAGCTGGATTATTTGCTCGAATGCTAAAAGTTTAAAAATGCTTACTTAGTTGCCAACTGGAATCCGAACCCGGAAAAAATCAAATCATCAGGAAAATCACATCGGAATAGAAATAGAGAATAAAATGATTTTGCTTTGAAAAAATGAAGATGGTCCCCTCAATGCTATTCATAGTATATTTTTCTTTTTTTTTCTAAATTTAACTGGTTTATTACTCGTGCATTCCGAAAAATTTCTGGCCGCGCTCCCTCCAAAAAAACATTAGTAATTATTATCTGGCAAAAATTTTTCAGCTTTTTGGGACTGAAAATGATCGCATTCAAAAAAGTGTCAAATGGGGCGAAACTAAAAAAGTTCCAAATGCAATGTCCTGGCCGAAAACTTTTTTTATAAGACTTGTTAGACCAAAACTATAAAAAGAAAATTCTGCAGAAATTTATGCTCTATGTTCTTGTAATTTTATTTTTTCGAAATTCGGCCAGAAAGTTCGAATTTTTCCCGAAAACAGAAAAATAGAGTTTTTAGAGGATCTTTGAACTTTTTAACCGAAATTCGAAAAATTAAAAATACCATTTGAATCAGCACAATTTTGCCTTTTATACTTTTTGTCTAACAGGTCTAACAAAAAAGTTTTGGACCAAAATTTTGCATTTGGCACTTTTTTTGTTTCGTCCCATTTGATACTTTTTTTAGCTACGACCTAGCACCACTTGAAACAGATAGGAATAACCATATTAATGGTTTTTAATAAATAAAGAATATATTTTCGTCAAAGGCTGGTGACAAAGGCCGACTTGCTCTTTCCATTTTGGACTATAATCCTTGATATAACCCCAAAAATATTATTAAACTTGGAAAAATGGCTGGCGACACTGACTTGCACTTTCCTTTTTGGCGTATTTTCATATTAAGGCACTTGTCCAGTTTGGGTCTCATTTTGACGCCCTCCCCAAACAATTTTTTGGTATATGATTCTTCTAAAAAACATATTTTTCGCCGGAACTGCCAAGATATCGAAATGATGATGTTAATGTCTGTTCGATAGTGTCGGTATCGAATCTCGAGTCGAGAGTGAGTTTTCTCGGTTTTTGGGTCTCGGTTTCAGGTAATTAAGTCTCGGAAAACTTTTTTACACTAGATATTCTTATATATTTAGCTTCTCTTCATGTGTAGAATAGTGTATTTTATTTGAAGTAAGTAATTTCAGAGTCCGATTGTTAAAAATGAATTTGGTTATATTTGAATATTTTTTTGATGAATTTGATTAAATATCTTCGAATGTTTTTATCTTCCGATTTTTTTCACTTCCTTCCGAAAAAGCTCTATTGGCTCATCCCGCCTCCCCATGGCTGCAGAATTGACCCGCTGGCGCTCGTATCGGCAACTCCAAATTGGCGTTTGTGAACATGGACAAGGGCATCGACTACCTTCAGCTGTTCATCCGCAAAGGCCAGGAAGAGAAGAAAAAACAGCAAAAAGGAGAGGAAAATAGATGAGGAGGAAGAAGAAGAAGTCATGCTGCTCAGCGGAAGGAGAGGGACAATCCCAAGTTTAAATTCTAGAACTTTGAAGTGGGGATGGTGACTAGGTCGTTGATTCCAGGCCAAAAATCCCAATGACTGTATGGAGCTTTTATGTGCTCTATCTTATAAACTTTTTCCGTTTTTTAAATAAATTTTTTTAAGAGATAAATACTAAAATGTAAAGCGATAGAATTTATAGGGTTAATAAAAAAAATAACCCAACCAGAACTTTTTATTGCGCCTTTTTGAAAATGGAAACCATATATCATTTCCCAAGAACATTTTCAGCAAATATAAAAATAGATTGAAGTATTTTATGGTATTCACCACTTTTATGGAGGAGCCATTTTTATCCAGTGCAAAAGAGTTTCAAAAACCTAAAATCCAAAACCAAAACCCAAAAAACCCAAAACTTTTCCCGACTCAAAACTCAAACTCAAAAGTTTTGGACATTCCTAGTGGATCCCTGAACTGTGCTCGGTTGGACATTTTTCAGATTTAATAAATAGATAAAAAGCATGCAAAAAACAGGTTTTCAAATAAACCTAATCTAGTTGAAAAAAAGTAGTAAATATTTCAATTTTCTGAGTCTTTTAATTCATTTTTAGCCAATACAAATTAATTTTATTTAAAAAAGGATGAACAGACAAAATGCATAAGTTTTAAAACTTGAACAGACAAAATGCATATCTTTTCTACATTAAAATTTTAAAATGATTTTTATTATATTATAAGATTCGGCTCATATTAATTTGTTAACTTTCTATTTTTGTTTTTTATTTTTAAACAGTATTGTGAGACGTTGAGCTCTCGTTTAATTTCATTTTGTTTTTTAATATTAATAAAATAATTATAATTTTATTTGATGGGTTCCAGGAAAGTTGGAATTATCAGAACAGATACGCACCCTGGATTAGACGTATAAAATTTCATTAAGAATTTAATTTATTGATGTGATAGCAGATGTACCGTGTGTCAATTTATGAAAATCTGATAAATTTTTAGACTAGTTCGGTTAGACGAAACATCAGTTGGACGAAACATCCATTGGCTCGAACTTCAGTTTTTCCACCATCTCCTGCAAGCAGGATTGGGGTCCATAGTCGGCCGCAGTTCCGGTTCCGACTTGGAAGGTGAAAGGTTTCTTTTAGTTTTTTCTGGCCTAAGGCCAACTTGAGGACGAGTTCCGGGGTTTGAGCCCCCGTTCATGGACCTCTGGAGGCTCTTGTTTCTGGTGGAATCTGGCAAAGACTGCAGGTTTATTGCCATAACTGGCAAAGGGTTTCTTTTAGTAATTTCTGGCCTAAGGCCAACCTGGAGATGAACTCCGGGGTTCGACTTCCCGTCCGTGACTCCTTCGGGACTTTCGTCCTTCTGGATGTACTGCTCGGATTTCGCGGTATGTCCCTGCCGGTTGGGGGCCATTGCTGGCAAAAAGCTTTTGGTTTTTTTCTAACTAACAGTGCAACTTGCTCGCTCATTCTCTCTTCCTTCCCTGGGCACGCAGCCCCTCCTTCCATTTCACTCCCGCCTTGCGCCCCCGCGCCGCGGTGCTCGTGCCCAGCACGGGCGATTCTTGAGGTATAAGCCTCGTCCAATCAAAAACTGAGCTTCGTTACTTAATCAGCGACTTTGAAAATCCTGAGCCCATGCCAGAAAAGTTGTAACATTCTGCAAAGGGGCTGGGTCGGCGGATAGGGTCGGTCTCATATAAATGGATGAAGGTGGTTTGGTGGTTAATTCGAATTTCGAACCCATCCATCATTCCGTCTTTTTCTGCGAAAATTTGATCTTTTATTTTATTAATTACATTTATTTTTAATATAAATCAATGAAAAGGAAGAACTAATAATTGTCATGGTTGGAAAGAAATGACGGCGAAAAATCGGGAAACGATGGACAGCCTCATTCATCCCAAGAAAGTCCGTAGTTATTTAATGATAAAAAAAAGAAAATTGATTTCATCGAACAACAGATTCAAAGAAGGAAATTTGATCCTTTTTGCCAATAAATTTGATTAAAATAAAGAGCACTTCTAATAATAATAATAATGTACTTCCTGGGGAACTTTTAAAAAACCCCCATATTAAAAAAGATATAATATTTTATGTTTGTGTTTATGATGAGTTGGGGGTGCAAGCTGCGCAGATGACTCTCATTTAATACACAGCAACAACCACATAATACAAAATAGAAAATTTTGTGATTGAATTGTACAGTTTAGAAACAAGTATAAATAAAAAAGAATGGAAAAAAGTTATTCTCAATTTAGCATGTAGCAATAAGAAGATCATATTTTTAATTAAAAACAACGAAATATTAACTACAAACTACTTCGTTGATCAAAAATCTCGAAAATCTCTTTAGGAAATTCGTAGAGAAAATTTTTTTTTTTGAATTCTCGTTGTTGAATTACCGGTATCAGGAACAACGAAAATTTTTTATGAATGGATACGAAAATTTTATGCTAGGTTTCATAATCAACTAATTCGATTACTCTTCTCCCATTAAATTCTTTTCCTCAAAAAATTGGATTTTCGAAGTCCATGACTAGTCAAATCGAAATATTTGTGAACAATGCCTAAAAAAAGTCTTTAAACATTTTAGAGTAAAATAAATTGCAAGTTACTTAGTAATTTGGATGAAGTAAATTCCAGGAGTGCCTTTATTAAAAAGCCATAATTCATTTTTACAGATTTAAATCAGTTACTTCTTGATTAATCAAAATTGCATTTTTCTACCATCCGAAAATGGTGATTGTTTAAACCTATATAAACTTTTGTAATGATTTGAAGTCAGGTCTTTTCTTGCTTTGTCGTGCTTTATGCCACAATTTTCGCGCTGGCGTTCAATGTTGCGGTTTCATTGAATACTAATGTTCGAACACCACGATTACAACCCCCAATACGACCACCGCCACCAAGACCATCGCCACCACGTGAGAATCTTATAAAATATTTTGGGATAATTTTGGTAGACGAGATTCAAAAAAAGTATAAAAATGAACAAAATGATAAATGTATTTAACTGACCTTATTACTTCACTCACCTAGAAGACCAAAGCATATATGTTAAAAATAATAAAAGCAAATATTTGAAGAATATCATACTTAATTAAGCCGAAAAACAAAAGGCTAATATTTCGAGCATATCAATGTAAAATCGGTTTGTCGAATTCTAATAATTCAAAATCCTAGCCATTTAAAATCGTAATGAACTTCAAAAAAAGTCATTTATAAAATTATGTTAATATAAATTTTAATTAATCCAATAAAGATTGATTTCATTAAGGAGCCTGCTTCGAATGGTCGGGATATTCATGGTACTGTATCAGAGACAAATCCTATTGCTGTGGGAACTACACATGTTGCGTCAATGGCAAATTTTATTGTAAACGCGAATTTCCGGAGATCAAATGGGAATGCCAAGAGCGTCCTTGTTGATCGTTATATTAATCGACAACTTCATTCTTCTGAGTACTTAATATGGACTAGAATATTAATCGGATTTCACAATATTCTTATAAATAAAGGTTTTTATATGAGATTTTTCATATTAATTGTTTGTGACTTCCTTACTTCAATTTCTTATTCCGTATCTAAATTTCAATTCCGTACCTTAATACGTACGACCTATAAAAGGCAAAAACATGCAAAATAATTCATTCGCCTTCTGTAATAGATTAGGGCGATCAGATAGGTTGAGTCAAAATGAATGCAAAAATATTGACAAATCATTATAAAATATAAATTGTTTAAATTGATTTCCAACAAATTTTTCGCAAAAAACACAAAATATTTCCATGATATTATTATTCACTAAATTTAAGTCAACCCTGGGGGTCGACACTTCCAAAAATTGGCACAAAAATTTTACGAATTACCTTACGGGTCGCATTTTTGAAAATTGCTTCTTTTATTTTATTAATTACATTTATTTTTAATATAGATTAATGAAAAGGAAGAACTAATAATTGCCTGGTTGGAAAGAAATGACGGCGAAAAATCGGCAAATAGCGAAAACGATGGACAGCCTCATTCATCCCACGAAAGTCGTAGGAAGACCTATTTTATGATCAAAAAAGAACAACCAAAAAAAGAAAATTGATGTCATCGAACAAAAGATTCAAAGAAAGAAATTTGATCCTTTTGCCAATAAATTTGATTAAAATATGGAGCACTTCTAATATAAATTTAAAAAATATATAATATTTTATATTTGTGTTTATGATGAGTTGGGGGTGCAAGCTGAGCAGTTGACTCTCATTCAACACACAGTAACAACCAAAATTTTGTGATTGAATTGTACAGTTTAGAATCAAGTATAAATAAAAAAGAATGGAAAAAAGTTATTCTCAATTTAGCATGTAGCAATAAGAAGATCATATTTTTAATTAAAAACAACGAAATATTAACTACAAACTACTTGTTCTAAATAAATTTTTCTTATCAGCTTATTCAGTGAAAAATATTTTTGGGATAGTCATTTTGGTCGCAATAATTATATGATGTAATCGTTTAAATAATTTCATTTTTTGTATTTTTTCTGTTTCCTCATAATCGTCAACTCTACATATTTGAGAATTTTCACATCATATTAGTATTTTGTGTTTAAAATTGATAAAACTAAAAAGTACAAATAATAAACTTCACTGGCCCACTCTATAAATAGGGCAAAAGAAATATGAATTTAATTTCAATTTTTGTCTCATTTTCCCCAATTAAATCCATCATTTGTACATTTCAAGAACATTTTTTGGAGCAACAATTTTTCGGAATTTTGTATTTGACGAAAAAACAAATAAGTCATATTAGCTATATTTATTGTATTTTAGGCAAATTTGGGTCTTGAGAATTTTTTAAAAGTTTTTTTCTAAATTTTTACAGAATTGTCTGCTTATATTTAGTTTTTAGAACATTTAATACCATTCCCCATTCAATAATATGGTCCAGTACAAGTTGTACTATTTTGACGGTCGTGTTCTGGCAGAACCCATCCGGCTGTTGTTCCACTATGTAGGACAACAATTTGAAGATGTGCGCATCAGTAGCCAAGAAGATTTCGAGAGCAAGTATAAATCGAGTGAGTTTTGCTGAAAAATTAACAAAATTGAAAGAAAATCCTGGATTAAAACTTTCATTCATTTTTTCGAGTCAAAATTTTTTTTTCAAAAATTATAAGTTCAAGATTTTATGGATCAGCACCCAATTGTTACTTCATACACTAGCTTAGATAAATTGTAAGCTGTGATTTTTTGATTTTTTTAAAATTAAAATCGAAAAAGCTACTATGAAATTAAAAGGTGTGCCGACATTTGCGGTCCCAACATTTGCGGCCCAATCGCTATAACTTGGTTCAAAAGAAAGCTAGAAATATGTTTATGGTGTCAAAAAATAGAGCAAAAAAATAGCTACAAAATGAACCAAAGCCCATCCAAATTGGTCCATTGCGAAAAAAAGTTATGGCCAAAATACCTTGGATTTGGCCAAAATTGTTATTTTGGCCATAACATTTTTCACAGTTGTCCAATTCTAGCGGGCTTAGTGCCAATTTTTAGCTAATTTTTTGCTCTATTTTTGACACCAAACTCAGTTCTGTAGGTTTGGTTCTAACCGAGATATATGTCGGGGCCGCAAAAGTCGTACAACCAATTAAAACATTAGCAATATAATTTAAATAAATTTTATTAACTTTAAGGATCTTATTTTAATTATTAAAAGACTATTATGTATCTAAGGATTATAAATTAGTTAAAAATGAATTGTATTAGTTAATTTTACTCTTTTCTAATATATATGCCTTGAAAATTTTTGCTTTAAAAAAATAATGCTTTCATTTTGACAGATTTTTTCTACGGTAAGGTGCCGGTGTTGGAGGTTGACGGCAAGCATTTGGGCCAAAGTACCGCTATTTTGCGCTATTTGGGCGAAAAATTCGGTAAAAAAATTTATTTAATAACAAAAATTAGGATAAAATAAATTAAGGTCTGGCTGGCAAGGATGAATGGGAGAAGGCGAAGGCCAATGAGATCATCGATTTCCTCAAGGACAATCACACGGAACTTTCGCACTACCTCTATGTCAAGACGGGATTCCGCGAGGGAGATTTGGTAGAGTCATAGCTTTTTGATTTATCATTATTTTCAAAATTTTCTCATAATAAGTACAAATTATAATCTTGGCAAGATCAGGATCGTATTTTTATTTACGGACTCTAAAATTCTACCTCCTTTCGGAATCCACAAATTTTAGGACATATAGATTGGTTTTTGGTCTATATTCTATATGAATTTTCCCTGAATTTTATACATCAAACAATTTTATTATTTCAGAAGATATGGTATATCGTATAAATTATTATTTTAGTTTTAAAAATTTATCCTTCTCTCTATAAGCTTTCCATAAAAATCACAAATTCTTTGTCCAAAAGCGAAAAATAAATAATTTGTTCCTCATAAAAAGTTCTCGCCTTTTTTCAGGACAAATTGCGCACTGAAGTTTTTGAGCCGGGCGTAAAGCGCATTTTTCCACTGTACGTGAAGTTGCTCGAGCAATCGGGATCTGGGTTCCTGTTAGCTTCCGGACTGTCCATTGCTGACTTCCTGGTGGCCAACATCCTGTACACTTTCACCATTTTGGAGCCGGACAGCATCAACACTTATCCGGAATTGGTGGAGTATGTGAAACGCGTTCATGCGTTGCCCGAGCTCAAGCAGTACATCGAAAAGCGCAAGAATTTGGTGTAGATCGTAAAGATGTTGGTGATCTGCAAGACAATCTTCCGAGTTTTGCAACTTATAATATACACAAATTCAATTTCAATTTTTGCATCTTTCTTTTTATCCCTTAAAGAAAAATAAAAATGTCTTTTTGAATGGTTTCTCTTGAATAGGTAAAAAATAATTACAAATGCCTAATTAATGAATATATGTTAATGATTAATAAATGTATTAGATGAATATAAAAATTTTTAACCGCTAACCGCAAAAATCTTTTTTATAAGGCAGGCTATTTTACGTATACTGATTCTTAAATAGGAAAATTACAATTCTCTCTTTATTATTAAAATTATTATTTTTCTACTAAAAATGGCAAAGTCGATATTTATTTGCCCATGATTTTTGCACACTGCTATTGGGGACATCATATAAATGCCAAATGGATGATAAATTGGGATTTTTGATGTTATAAACAATCATTTAATACCCAAATTGGTGATGATTTAAGGATTTGAAGATGCATAAAATTAAGGAAAAACTAAACTAAAATATTGGTAATTAAATAAAAATGAAGATCCAAATTTAGGCATTCCCTAGGTGCTTGTCACCAGAAATTTATTAGGGTTTGTTGGTTTCGAAGAGGGCACCACTGCCGGATGAATGTTCTTAACAGTCACAGTTGTCACATGGATTGTGGCACTTTTGACACCAAATTGGCTCAGGAAAGCTTTGCGATATTCCACACTGAAAAAATAATTATCGTTTTTTGGACAGGGAGTAGATACCTGAATATGTACAGGACTAATGGGGAAAGTGTGATGGACAGGTAGGGCATGATGGTAGCAATATTTACCACATACCTGAAAATGAAATTTTTAAAATATGTTTTTGGCTAAAAATTTACCAAGTGTTAAGTGGAATGTTCACGGATCCAAGCAGAATCCGAATGATGTAATTGGCTATCCAGCCGAAAACTTCTAGAACGAGAATCATGGACAGGGATTTGAAGATATTAACTGAAAATTTGATCATGAAAAATTTTGGAAATATAATAAAGAACTGTCGACCCTGTCTTTGTTTCATAGTTTTGGACTTGCGCAAAGCCAAAATGGTCCAGACCAATAGGTAGCAGCTGACGGAGATGCAATTCACCAAAAGTTGCATTACAGTGACCCAGGAAATTGCATTTTGTAGGGGATCAATAACTGTACACATGACAGGACTAAAAACGGAATCGAATTTTTAATTTTTTTGTTAAAAAATACGCCGAAGATAATTGAAAGGAAATCTTTAGGCCAATGGTCGCCACAGATAATGAACATAGGGAGATGACAAAGACGATCAAACTGAGATAGCGCCGATCACGATCAAGTTGGATGTACCTTTGATCCAAAATTTTATAAATTATATGATAAACAATTGAATCATACCATAGTGGTGAAATGACGCTGATCAGCCGATCGATGCCAATGGAGAGGGCGATTCCGGTGGTGAAAATGGTGCAGAACAGAGGTAGAAACTGATCAGAACGATGAGGATGGGAGAAGGACAAAAAAATTGAGAAAGACAAAAACCTGAATTATGCCACAGCTGCGGAGTGGGATAAAGTTGATGCCGGAGACAACCACGAATAAGGTGACGAAGCTGCTGGACTCCTGGACGGAGATGCTCATGGCGTTCAGGGCAATCTGCAGGTTGCACGCCCCTCGGAGAGTTCTTGATATTTTATAGGTTTCATACTCGAAACCAAAATTTTGTCCTTTTTGGGCTATTCCATACTGTTTTTTATTACAGCATTTTCGGATCCTCCCGCTTATTTAATCTTTCCGAACTTTGATTTGTACGTGATGTAAACCATGTCAATGTTTAGCACCACCCCGATCAGGCACACGAAAGCCTTGCACCCGATCAGTGCCACCAATGAGGGTGTCACACCGGAGTCCTTGAACGCCTCATAGATCTAAAAATTTCTTTATTATTTTAAATTTTTTAACCATTTTCGTACCGAATTTACCGTCGTATTAGTTGAAATGTTATTCATCATTTTTACAAAAATTGGCTCATTTAATAGGTTATTATTATAATTATATATTGGACAAAATGGACAGCTGCCTTTAATTCGATCTCTCCATCCTTTTTAATCATTTTTTGTACTTTTGGACATTAATTTTATGGTGAGTGTGCGAAAATTTTGTCCCTCTTTCAAGATTATTTTATAGTAAATGTGAGAAAATCTTAGGACATTCATTACTAGGATATAATTTATATTTGATAAATTTATTTTTCGCATATTATATGATTAAAAAAAATTTAGTCAGTTTTTATGATAAATATGAGAAAATTTTAGGACATTCATAATTGGAACTGTAATTTATACTTTATATTTTTATTGTTACATAGTTTATGATAAGTGCACAAAAAAATTCGGAAATTTATTTTATGGTAAATCTGAAAAACATCACACTTTTTCGATTATTTACATATGATAAATGTGAGAAAATTTAGGACATTCATTATTAGACTGTGATTTATAGTTTATAATTTTTTAAAGTTTATGATAAAATATACATAAAAAATTTCATTAAGTACGGTGCATTTTGATCGAAACAATTCTTTATTTAAAAGTACAATAGTTACTTGAATTTTCGGTACTTATGGAGTGTACGTGTCGGATTTTATCAAAATTTTTTTTTTAAGTTTTTACGAAATTATCTAAAAATGAGTCCCCTGGGGCAATTTTAGGCGCTGAATTCGAATCAGACGTCCATTTTTATGTAATTCGTCATTTGACGTCACTTTTTGATATTGACATCGAATTTTTTGTGCATTGAAACATTGATAAAAATTAAAACTTTCACATGGGTAAAGCATAGACACACATTCAACTCCAAAATGACGTCAAATGACGCATTACGTCAAAATGGACTTCAGATTCGGATTCAGCATTAAAAATTAACATCAGGAAGTTGTTTTTAGATGAATTTACATTAAATAAAATTTGATGAAAATAGATATTTTGAACATACACTATCTGCTGACCGCCAATTAAATTTTTCAGATTAGGAAATTAGTTTCTGGCGCAAATATTTCTTTATGAAAATATTGATATGTTTCGATCGAAATTTCATATACCTAATACTTGGGGTGTACAATAAGTTTTGAGTGTTCCTAGCATTTTTAATATAAACATTAAAAAAAATACTCATACGTGATGCAATAAAAAGACAAATATGCTCAAGGAAAATGGTAAATAAATGCCCAGAGTTTCCCAATAATTTACGAAAATATCTATAAATCCAAAACTGAATTCGCGGTGAATAGTTGTTCATGTCCATCGTATTCGCATATAAAACTGGCCAAATCCACTTTGAGAATCAATTTTCTTTCAGGCTCTACCCAATGGGTCAACATCAGCGTATCAACTTCCATCGATGCCAAATCCCAATTTCCATATTCAATTGCTCCCGATACACGTGGGACAGGCAAAATGGACTTAGTCGAAGCGTCGGAAAGCACAGATGCCTTTGCTTCGCGAAATTCGTCGATGAATCTCGCGCGATTTTCTGTCGTGTCAAAACCGTAGTCCGGTGGATTGCCATAATGTAGCAGAAGGCCCAGCCGACCGTTTATGAAGAATTTGATCCATCCCACCGAAGTTTTCCTAAAAAATACAGAAATATTAATTATTAACTAATTAATGATGCTTAATTTTCATGCATAAAAGATTGTTTTATTTTGATTTTAAATTAAAAAATTCATAAAAATTTAATTTTTTAATTATTTGAAGAGCCATTTTATTTAGAATACCATAATTGCAGCACAATAGCATCGCTCCAAATGAACAAGGACTCCTCGGTGCTGACCAGCTTCCAATCCTTCCAGCGATAGAGCACCCGATCTTCCAGTGTCCATATATAATCTGATTCAATTTCCTTAATAAAAAAATTAGTGTATGAAATGAAAAACATTATAAATTAAGATCAAATCTAAAAAATTTACCATAGTCCTGTTGCTGATGTTGTCGGCGGATGGCCTATCTTTCTCCCTCCTTAGATCAGCTAACTCTAAAATTTGGAGGTTGTGACCGCAAATTTCACAAAGTAACCCAAGTAAAATATTCCCTAGGTTCTATTTTCCTTATTTTAGCCATTACCAAATTCTACCCAATACATTGACATATATAAATACAAGACTAAAATTTAAATCATTACCTCACATATTGCATCCTCGAATATATAAGCTTTTAATAAATTATAAATTTAAGTGAAGAAAAAATTTTTTTCAGAAAAAGGTCAATTTTTATTATCATCTTTAATCTAAGTTACGTTTCGCGACAAAATTGATGGGCAATTGCGCCACAGGTGTAAGTTTAAATTCTTTCTGGCATTGCGGACATTTTATGATGCCATTGTTGATGCGCCGCAATTTCCACAGGCATCTCGAGCAATTTGTATGTCCGCAGGGCAATACCTGTGGATCTCCTACGAACAGATCGAGGCAAATGGAACAGGTCAACGCCAGATCCACATCTGGAAACAGATAATAGGATCAGAATCGGGTCGAATTCAATTAAGATCCAACCCATATCCAATCCTAAACATTCTTTGGTGGAATGTTAATCTGATTCTTCTACGAAAATTTGCTTATAACTAAAAATATATTCATATTTTTTAGAAATAAGCATTAAGCAAAGGTATGTAAAAAAATATTTATTGCATCTATCAATATTAGAGGGATATGATAGACATAGGTCTTCTAAAAAATGGCTTAGTCATAATGTTATCAAAGCTAAAACACTTTTCGTAAAAATTCAATCTTTTGCCATGCTTACTTCAATAAAGTGTTGGGGCAGTACTGCTAAGTTGAATCCGTCTATAGAAGGATGATTTAGAAGACAATAAAAAATGTTATTTGCTATCCAAATAATATCATACTAAGGATTTATGGAATTTATTTTTGTGTTTCTTTTGGATTTAATTGAAAAGGAGTAATAAAAGTTGAAAATTCGAATTTAATAAGCAATTATATTAAAAGATTCATAAAAATTGCTAAATTGAAATTCGCGCACTTAATAAATAAACACAATATACCTCTATCGAACTCATCAGAATTCCCGAAAACAGACATTGAAGCGCCCATCAACGCGATAATGACGGGTAATATTTTCATTTTTTATGACTGTAATGCTATATTGTAAATATATTGATTTAGCTTTTATTTTAAATTATTACTGAGTTCTTTTAATCATAATAATTCAAAAGAAGCGCAATTAATAAAATCTTTTGTTTTCGTTTAAATGTTTTTTATATTATAAGATGAAGTGATTTTGACCAAAAAAAATCCTTACTTAAATAGAAAATTAGCAGATCACAGCCAAGGGTAGAGGATGCCATCCATGTTTCAAATGGCCAATACTTTTTATTGTATAATGTAAGGCAATGAAGTTATGAGATGATACCCAAAAATAGAGTCCAAAAATATCTTAACATCATTTATACATAAAAATCATACATTTCAGCCCCCATTTTTACTCACTTTATAGTAAATTTGTAATGTAATCCACAATTCTTCTAATTTGCAAAAATTTTGATGAAAGAAATATACCTAATTCTTACTGATTTATATTTATGGAAGAAATTTAGCCCTGATAACATTAATAAAGAAAAGAAATTAAAAAATAGTTTTTGAGGGAATTTTTTTTTGCATTTTATAATTCTCTAAATCATATTAAAGTTCTATTCTGAGAGATTATGGGTTGTTAAGACATTAATTCCGAAAAAAAGAAATTAATTCTGATTCCTAAAAATCAATATTAATGTGATTTAAAATATAAATATGAATAATCAATCAAAATAATATCAAATAATATTTTATATGATAATAAAATTTTAAAACAAAAATTGCCAAAAAAATAAAGACATAATTAGAAAAGCAATAAACATCACATCAACAAATAGATTCGTGAAAAAAGAACAATGCTTTAAGATTAACACTATTAAAATGATAACATTATTTTTAGAAAATAAGAGTTTTTTGTGACACAATACAGGGAGGACTTTTGTGTCACCCTGTATTGTGTCCGCAAATAACGAGGGTAGCCCGTGGGAATCGAACTTGATTATCCTTTTTGTTGAATCATGTCATCTACCAAGGCCGATGTCTGGATTCAAGAGTTATGACATAGCAAGATTAAATTTTTTTCAGTTTTATAGATATTTGATGTTTTAACACTCATACATCTTCTTTTCATGGCCCAAGCAAGTCAAAACAGAAAATGACCGAATGTTTATTATTGCTCTTATTCTTTGGCAAAAATGCAATATTATTACAAAAATAATTTTCAAATTATAATTTAATATTTAATTAAAAACTTTATACGTTAAATGGATTACAAAATTTGGACAAAATTAGTCTAAGTCTGCTAAAATTGAATTTTTATTGATTCACATTTTTAGTTTATTTATCAATTTTTTATTCTTAACAATATAATAACGATTGTCGGCGTAAAAAATCGAAAATAATAAGTTCGATGGTTTCCGAAATTTCGACATTGAAAAATCAAAAATGGGGAAATTTTGTGCACACTCCATTCATGCTTTTTGACTTTGTCAATTTTTATAAACTCTAAATAAAAATAAAATATCATTTTTATGGGTTGAAAATAGATGCTTTTGCTTTTTTTCAATACTACTGGATTCGGCACTACTCCGCTAGAGCAATGTCATATGACTAAATCAAATATTTGTTTAATATTCCATTTATGCAAAAAACATATTTTTTTATCATATTTTGGAACAACAATGTTAGATCAGGCAGATTAAAAATACAAAAAAACGGGGGAATGGTTGATATCAGGGGATGTCCATCGTATCGTCCCTCGCCTATCGTCTATCGCCAAATATCGTCTTTTTGGCGACTATGGTCAATCATTATTATCTATTGCTTTTTCTTCAAATATCGTCAAAATACACCCCTAATAATGGGGGTCTAGGCTGGCCGAAGCAGGACGTTTGAGCGCGGCCGGTTGAGCGCCAGAGCTAGAAAAATGATTATAACTCAGCCCAAACGAAATAAAAATTTCTCAAAAAAAATTTAACAGTGGCTCTTTTCATTTTTTTGGTCTTGGCATTTCGGGGGGGGGGGGNGCACGTGCCCCACCCCCTGGCTATGGGCCTGGGGTGTGGATTTCGGGGGTGGGCGGACTTTAGTGGCTAAGATCTGGCTAAAGTTTAGCTTTCTTCGCCATTAACTTTGACTTAGGCTATTTATATTTTTTTTTAAATCCTAAAATTTGGCGCGCGGAAATTTACGGGCTCAAACTTTTTTTAAAACCATGTTAGACCAACACGTCAAAAGACAGAAAATTATGCCTTATTTTGGTATAATTTTTCAGATTTCTTTGAAAATTTTGAGGCCCCTAGAAAAAGTATTTCACCGAAAACTAATTTTCGCCTTAAAATTAAGATTTTTTACATTCGGTGCGTTACAGCCCTTATACGTCATAATTTTTAGATGAAAATTGGTTTTTGGCGAAACAAATGACCCAGCACCATTCCAGCACAATCGCATCTCGCCAAGTAAACGAGAAATCTCGGAGCGGACCAGGCTCCATTCCTTCCAACGGTAGAGCATCCCCTCCTCCAATGTCCATAGATCATCCGATCCATCACCTTTGGCCACATTCTGCACATTCAGATCCCCAAAATCCCGAATTGAAGTTTGTAATGATGCTTGCCAATAATTAAAAAACTCTCAAAAAACCATTATTTCCAAACAGTTCGGTGTCTATTCCAATTCCTAGAGAACGGACTTGCTAGTCCATTTTTGCTTATAAATTAAATTTAGCCACCAAATAATAATAATCGTACTTTAGTGATGCCCCTTTTTATTCATAATGAAATGGAATAAAGAAAATGGTAATGTTCGCTTGAAGATTTCGTCTCAGATATATCTAACTTTTTAAGAATGCAATTTTAGGAATTCTTATGTTTTACAAAAATTTCATTTTGCTTAATTTTTGTGGGATTCATTTTTGGTTAAGGTATTAGGTACTAAATTGTTATTTTGTTCTTTTAAGTTTTTTTTTATTATATTTGGAAATTTGACTAGGTATATGACTTTAATGAACTTTAGCATGCTAAGAGATCCGTGCTCGGCCCTTTATTGTTTATTTTATAGTGAAACATATAATGTAGAAATTAATTGGTTACTGACGAGTGACGACTTAAATGCCTATTCTATTTCAAGAAATCTGAATTTTAAGAAAGCCTCAAAGTATTATTAGTTATTAGAAAACATGTGAGATATGCTATGCTAAAAGATCTGAAAATTGAGCCTGAAAAACCGAGTTTTACATATAGGTTCAAAAATCAACACTCTGCGGATAAAAAATGGAAAGTCATATTGAACAAATTGTTAGTAAAGCTAAAA
The DNA here is from genome assembly GCA_001026735.1 of Rotylenchulus reniformis. Taxonomy (NCBI): domain Eukaryota; kingdom Metazoa; phylum Nematoda; class Chromadorea; order Rhabditida; family Hoplolaimidae; genus Rotylenchulus; species Rotylenchulus reniformis. The sequence continues at coordinate 17,599 of LDKF01000158.1, read as the reverse complement.
TACTTTTTACTATATTAAGAGGAATTAAATTCAACAATAACAATGTTTCTATTCGGTGTACCGAAACTTGCGGACCGAAACTTGCGGACCGAAACTTGCGGACCGAAATTTGCGGACCGAAACTTGCGGACCGAAATTTGCGGACCGAAACTTGCGGACCGAAATTTGCGGACCGAAACTTGCGGACCGAAATTTGCGGACCGAAACTTGCGGACCGAAATTTGCGGACCGAAACTTGCGGACCGAAATTTGCGGACCGAAACTTGCGGACCGAAATTTGCGGACCGCAAATGACAAAAAAATTTAAAAATTGGAAATTGAAAATAAATTTTTGCAAAAAGGTGGGCCTCATCAGTGGAGTACCTTTTGCAAAAAAAGAAACAAAATAAAAAATGGTGTTTCGGCCCTTCTCCAGACACCACAACACAATACTGACACACAATATACAAATATATAATTATATATAAAAATAAAAACCAAAAAAAATAAAATATCAACCAACAAAATACTAAAATAATAAAAAATAAGAATAAAAATACACCAAAAAATATCAATCAAGCCCCAAAATTAAAACTAACAATTATTGAAAAATATAATAATTTAATAAAATCAAACAAAAAATCAAAATATAATTTAAATATTTTTAAAATATAATTCATAATTTAATTAATTATTTACACAATTTATAAAAATAAAAATTTAATTGATTTATTGATTGGCTTGCTGAAGGCCTAACCAGCAATCATTACTCCGATTTTTAAATTCAATCATCCCATCTGTCAAACTCGTTTGCTGCGAGTCGATATTGAATGGCCCTTAAGTGACGTATAATCCCATCATCGTCAATATTCGGATTCTGGTCAAATTGTTGCACAAGTTGCCGCAAAGCTAAATCATTGGTTCTATACCGCCGTGCCCTAGTCCTAATAGAAACGCCACGAGTTGGGTCCAATTCGAAGACTCGAATTCGATCTTGGAAATGCTGGTGTTGGGCCTTCAGCAAGCCAATTTGATAAAATTATAATGGATATTATAAAATATTATATATTACATATTATTAAATATTATTTTATAAAATATTATATATTTTTTATATATTTAATATTATTATATATTTTCATATATTTATTAATTTTTATGCATATTAACACATTTAAATATATATAATTATATATTTGTATATTGTGTGTCAGTATTGTGTTGTGGTGTCTGGAGAAGGGCCGAAACACCATTTTTTATTTTGTTTGTTTTTTTGCAAAAGGTACTCCACTGATGAGGCCCACCTTTTTGCAAAAATTTATTTTCAATTTCCAATTTTTAAATTTTTTTGTCATTTGCGGTCCGCAAGTTTCGGTCCGCAAGTTCCGGTCCGCAAATTTCGGTCCGCAAATTTCGGTCCGCAAGTTTCGGTCCGCAAATTTCGGTCCGCAAGTTTCGGTCCGCAAGTT
>LDKF01000158.1:0-11634 GCA_001026735.1 Rotylenchulus reniformis | reverse complement strand
TGATCTTTTTTGTTTGTATTTTAAAGTAATTCATTTTCTTAAGGGGGGGGGGTAGCGGCGCCGGTCCCGGTAGGGGCCGGCGGAGAAAATTTTGAAAATTTGTTCTTTTTTCTTAAGAAGGTTGGCCGTTTTTAAAGGAATTTCAATAAAAATTCGAAAATCAGGACAAAATAAGGGCAGAGGTCGAAAATCAGGACAAATCTGAGAAATCATGACATATATCACCCCTGTAGTAACCCTCCCCCGTTATCATGTGTCCTATCTGGTTGTCCCCATCTAAATTTAAAAAATGCTTCCACATGACTAAATAAATCTGAATTTGGCAAAAAAACAAATAAATAAATCCAACTTACACAGTCCAGCCTCTTGAATGTCAATGTATCATTGAGAACCAAGTGCAGACAGCTTGCGCAACGATCTTTAGGTCTGAAGAACAGTTGGATCAAGTCGCTCCAACCCTGATGCTCCCGATGATGTTGTGGCACTATGTCACGGCCCAACAGCCCCAACGAATCACTCTATATAGCGGGAACAAATCAAAAAATTCATTATGAAAAGCAACAATTACCATAATCATCGACTAAAAATAGATCATGATTTTGGTACAATAGATTACGAGAGTCGATCCTGACAATTATCTTATATGATAGAGGAATATGGTAGCTTCAAATTAGGGATCGAACATGTCCGCAGTACGTACAAGAACTTAAAAAGTACATTATAAATTCTACTTTTTTAAGCACAGGTGTCGTACTTCCTGTTTTTAATAACTTACTACGTTATACTGGTACATGATACTGGTATGTATCTCAAATGTCAAACTTGCAAACTACGTACAAGAATCATGAGCTTTTGTTATCCAATTGTCGGAATATCAATTTGTCCGAATTACCAATGCACAATTAATCCGTTTATGGTTGTGCAAATTGGTCGGGACTTATAATCTATTATCGAACAATTGTGTGTTTTGCATCAAATTCAATTATTTATAAGTCACCCCTTCCGCAATATTTCGGATTGATGAATTCAAGCTCAGGCTCTTCTCGATATTTGCGGCATAGTCTTGCATTTGGCTATCCGGATCCATAATTGTTGCGAACACAGAACTGTAATTTTAAAGTTTTGTAAAAAACCGTTTTTCCTTGTAAGTCCGTTGGAATAAATTTAATATTTATTTTATAATTAAAAAAATATCTTCAAAATTTATTTTCCTCCAAAATACTAATAAGCAACTTTTAGTCTAACAAAGAAAAAAAAAGAATTATTGCATTCTGATTTAATCAAAAATCTAATGAGAATGGGAAATTTAACAAATAATAATTTCTAAGCTAAATTACTACAACAATTTTATGGCGAAAATTAGAATTGGAATGACCGTTAGTTATTTTACAAAAATTCTACCGTTTTTCTCGATAAAATTTTTATAGTCATACAAATAATCAGATTTATTTGATTTTTTTATAATCAAATTTATTGATTTTTTCATAAAAAATCGGTGGTACAAGGATTGAGCCATATAAAATTTTCTTTTCAAGAGTATAGGGTTAAAAAAATAAAAATTAAAATTTTAATTTTGACTAGAGAATTGGTTAATTTTCCTTCACTATATTTTAGGCGGTGATTGAAAAATTATGATTTTTATATATTTTTAGTTAGGTACTTGTTGCCAATGATGACGGTCAAGTTATAATTTAACAAGCTCTCATCATAAGCATAATCATAACTGCCATCATTTCTGATAGGGCCTCTGCTCAACAACACCTTGTTGAAGTTATAGCTAAAAATGTTGTTTTAAACGGTGCTAGGATGCTAAAAACCGCCGTTTAGGCCAATTGGCCAAAAAGCTTTTTAAATATTTTTATTTTTTTCGAAATTCGGCCAAAAAGTTCAAAATTTTTGAAAAGAACCATATTTCTGCGAAATTTGCTAAAAGATTTCGCATTTCTTTTCATAAACTAAAAAATCCTGAACCATTTGTTTTTATACTATTGGTCTCTAGCAAGCTTCAAAACGGGTGGTTTATTTTTTAACCTTTAGCACCATTTTAACCAATTTTTTAAGCCTTTATGCCAATTAAAGCCTGCTCCCTTTTCCCTTTTATTTTCTCATATAAAATTTATTCCTAAAAAATAATTCCTAAAAATGCTTCCAAAATTTTTTCCTAAAAATTGATTTTTTCCAAAAAAAATTGAGGCCTTCGGCGCCCTGCGCATCTGAGCGAGTTTGTGAATTTTACAGGAAACAAAATATAGAAAAATTAAATTTTATAAAAATAAATTATAGGGAATAACTTTAAAGGAAATGAAGGGACCTATATCCTATATGCCCTCTATTGTTAGTCCTAAATCCCTCTCACCCGCAAAATTTATTAATCCTATTAATTGGATTAAATATTTAAAAATTATAAAAGAATGCTTACGACAAAGTTACTGTGAAAATAAAAAATTAAGAACTATTACTGTTCGTTTGCATCATCTACAAATTTTGTCGCTCACATTTTTGTCGAAAAAGAAAGTGTAATGTTGACGAGCATGCGATATGCCACTGTGTATTCCATGCGTTCATTGTCGCGCGTTAAATTGATGCGTCGCGAACATGCGCCAACCGCAAATCCGTGTCGTACTTTTTTGGAATCCTTTGGACGGTTTTTCTTACAAAATTTTGCGAGACGATTGCCACGAGCATTCGGAAGCTAAATAATACCAATAATTCGCAATTTTTGAAAGTAAAATTTCGAGAATAACCTGGAAATTCAATGTTTTTTTGATACATATATGTAGAAATGTATATATGCGGTTTTTTGATGTATATGCAGAAAATAAAATAAGTGCAGAAAATAAAATAAGAATTATATTAAGTGTGTGGAAGTTTTTAGTTTTGATTTTTTTAATATAAATTTTATGGGTTAATAACATAGGACTCGGGAAAAACTATTAAATAAAATAAAAACTCAAAAAATTATGATAAGATATCTTAAGAAATTAGCTACAATTTTTAAGGCTTTTTTTCTGTTGGAGAAGGGAAATCGGATATAAATTTCGCGAATCTTTATGTAAAAATTACGGAATTTTCTAATTTTGTCATGTGCTTTTATTCTTTTCAGATAAAAATAATCAATAAATTAAATTCAAATTGTTTCCAAAAACCGGAAATTAAATTCACAAAATTACTAACACCGATAAAATGTAAATAATGTTTAAAATAATTATTTTTTTGGCGTGTCTTAAAAAAATTAATTTTTAGAAAATAGGAAAAAAAATTTTCTTACAAATTAAATAGCTTTTTTAAGTAATTGCTTTTTGGGAGGTGGAAAAAATTTTTGTTCAGAGGAATATATATAAATGGAATGAATTCCATTTTCAATAATTTTTAAAGAGATCCAAAGATTTAATGGATCCGGTAATGTGCTGTGTTTTTCCAAATTCAAATTCTAAAATCATTTTTAATTTAATAAAACTTTAAAAAAATACACACTTTAACCTCACCTTATATCGAGACTCTACATATTGTGACGTATCTAACAGGCTATCATAGCACACAATTATTTCAGCTGAGTTCCATCTATCAAAAGTCATAATTTTTTTTTAAATATGCATAACTATTTAATAGTGGCTAGATTGTTCAAATATATTTATTGTTGGCTTTAAAATTTTGGATCAATGCCGTTAATTTTTATAATTAAAATCTTATACATATAATCAATCATCACCAACTTATACCATCTAAAGATCTAAATATCGCTACCACTCGGAGTCCCGAATAGTCTGAGTACCGAATGGCTGAGTCCCGAATGATCCGAGTCCCGAAACGACCAAAAATGATCTGAGTCCCGAAACCACCAAAAATCGTCTGAGTACCGAATGATCTGAGTCCCGAATGATCCGAGTCCCGAAAAAGCTAAAAAATTGTCTGAGTCCCGAAAACCCTTCCGCGACCCTACCGCATCCATCCGGAACCCTTAGCTGAAACGTTTCGGATGGATGCGGACGGGTTCGGGATAGATGCAGTAGGCTTCCGGATGGATGCGGACGGGTTCCGGATAGATGCGGTAGGGTCGCGGATGGATGCGGACGGGTTCCGGATAGCGGTAGGCTTCCGGATGGGTTTTCGGGACTCAGATCATTTTTGGCCGTTTCGGGACTCGGATCATTCGGGACTCAGATAGGTAGCCCTAAATATCACTGAAGTGGCGTTTGAGTAAATATTAAATTCTTAAAATGTTGTTATTAAAAATGATATCAAAATGCGTATTTAAAACGACTAAATGTTGAAAGTGAGAATGAACTCCTAGCCGAAATGATTTCCAAATCATTAAAAATGTGACATTTGCTCATTTCAGATAAAAATATGTCAAATTTTTTATTAAAATTATTCAAAAATTTATCATATCTCGTTTTATTAAAACATTTTTTGCGTCAAGTGTGATAGAACTTTTTCAAATTCCTATTAAAATTCCTATTTTAAAATTCCTATTTTAATAGGATTTTTTACCTTTTTCTGATTTATTTTATTATGGCCCGCTTACTGATGACAATCTCCGTATTCCGGCCTGTGAGCATGAAAGCAGGCACGCTCCTCGATCTGATCTTTTTCTTTCCTCATTTCCGCTGGAGACATGTTCTAATTAAAATTTAACTTAATTTTTGGAAATTAATTATTCTGTTCAGATTCTCAATTTTATAACAATTCTTTTGCAAAATAATCCAAGAATCAAAGGAATTTATAAAATTCCGCAATATATGGACTAATGGATAAAACATTTGTATACATATTTTGATGAAGTGAAGTACAAACGCAAAAATGGAATGTCGAGAATCAAAAAAAGTCGTCCAGTCCCAAAAAAAGAAAAAAAATTCTTTAACCTAACCTCCAATCTTTTAATTATAAATATGCAATTCAATAGTTCAAAAGCAAATTCCAATTAAATAAATCAATCAAATAAATAATTATATAATTTTTTTCTTGAAAAATTTTGGAAATTTTCCTAGAAAGCAATTTTACAATTTATTAAATTGTCATATTTTATTCGTAAAATTGAGAAAATAAAATTTTTCAAAAAATTGTAAATACTTTTCTCCAAATTGTTTTTTATTTTTATAAAAAGCTTTTATCACTAAAGTGACATTTTTAACCTGGCTTTCAACGACCCTCTTCCATATTTCAATAAAATTACCTCCGCTCGCTTCTCCAATGCCTCATTTTCTTCAGCTTCCAATGTAGCATTGCATCCCAAATCGAACAAACCGATATAGAAGGTGAAATTGGTGACGTTGGTTTGCGTTTTCTGCAAAATTTCCCCAGCGCCAAGCGGCTTAATGGTTGTTGTTGCTGTGGTCGTTAGTTTTGTGGTCTTATTATTGGATGACAAAGTCGCTTTTGTCGTTCTTTTGTCGAGGTACGAAGTTGTTGCTTTTGTTGTTGTCATCTAAATTTATAACAATATGTTTTAGAACCATTTTGCATTCTTTTTTAATTAAAAATAGAAAATTTATATTATATATTGTTTATGAGCAATTTTAATGACAAAGAGTTTTGTGATTACGAAAATAATATATTAAAATGGCAAATTTAATGTCGTTATTTTATAATATATAATTATTTTACTAGGTTGGTTGTACCATGGAAGAAGAGAATTCTAAAAATTTAGATAATAACATTTAAATGATCCATTTTAAAAAGTTTGTTGAGTTCTGATCAGAGCAAAAAAAAATGAAAAATTAACTCGATCCTAGACAATGGAGGTTTAAAAATACTTATCTTCTTGTATCAAATGTTGTCAAATATACATTGTAAAAATCGAAAACCAATTAAATTTAATTTTTTATCACAGATAATATTTAAATTTTTACATGAACTTCAATGTTTCCAGCACCACAAGATGAAATATTGACGCCATTCTTTAAAAAATAATTAGAATTACTGGAAAAATATATGATCAATGATCATTGATTAAAAACGGTTTTGATTAGAATTAAGAGGCAACTCGATTTTAGGGACTCGATGTTTGGAAATTTAGTAACAATCGTACCAAGCACAAATAGAAAAGAAAAAAAAATGGCAAAAATTAAAATTTTAACCAAATTCACAGTTCGAATAAACTTATGCCTATTTTTTAGTTTATTTTTGCGCTATCTTATGACAAAAAAATTATTTTACTAGGTTGTATTTGAGCAAGACATAACAAATGGTCCCCAAATGTCGCATCACGAAATTAACAAGCAGAATTAAAGGTTAGGTACCATATTCCATCTAAATTAATGGTAGCCTATAATTTTTGGTAAGCTTCGGAGGAGATTGGAAATTTTTATGGTATATCATTAAATTAGAAGGAATACGGTATGTGTTGTAACTTGTAGCCAATTCCGCATCGGTGAGCCGAACATTGCCAAACGATTTTTAGATAAAAACTCAGAGCTTAAACATCGAAAACATTAACTTTTGGGGTATACAACATAAATTTTCTTAAAGGATCAAAACATTTTGTTCATCTGAACCTGGTCAAGACATCATCCGGACATCAAAAAATTGAGAAAAACTACATTAATGTTTTCACCACGTTCGGATGAGCAAAATATTTTGAAACTTTCAAACGTGCTGTAGACCTCCAAGCAAAAGGTTTGAACGGTTTTTTCGGTTCTAAACTATTTGTTTGGCAATGTTTGGCTCACCGACGCAGAAACGGCTAGCTGAATGCGCACTTGGCTGAAAAAGCGAAATCGCTATAACATATGTGTATTCCCTATGCTTTGACATGAATAATTCCTAATCTTCTTTCAAACCGTGGCTTGCACAGTCCAAGTTGGGCAATCACGGGCAAGCACCAGCTCGGACTCGCTGACCAAAGGCAGGATGTCAGTTCGGAGCATCCAAAAACCGACATGGTCGTCCAGGAATGGCGCAATTCCTTGTTGGCCATCTTGGTACATTGATTTGCCGAGATTGAAGGCATCGTTACAAGGCGTTTTCTCTGAAAAAATGATTAGTTAAAATATAAAATTTTCACGGTATTTTTATATGAAGGTATTTTTATGAGTACTAATTTTTTACAAGTATTTATCAAAATTAAAGATAACAACAAATATTTTATTGGACACTAGTAGGATAGATCTATTTTTGGTGAATAATTTTATTTATTTTTTCTCGAAACAGGACGTTTGAGCGCGGCCGGTTGAGTGCCAGAGCTAGAAAAATCATTATAACTCAACTCAAACGAAATCTGGAGAAACGAGTAAGGTGTCAATAGATAGATCTAAATGTAAGCTATAAATTTGCTGAAAAGTTTTTGGATTGGCCTAGTAGAAAAAAAAAGTTATTGCCAAATTAAGCCGCCAAATCGTACCTGTGGCCAAAGATTTGCCATAAGTTGATTCTTGTTTTTGCATATTTATAGCCGACATTTAGAACTATCTAATACATAATACTAAAATCATTTCTCCAGATTTCTTTTGAACTGACAAGGGAGGTTCTCGAGGTGCCACACCCCAATTGCTTGGAGATCCATTCCATTATATAGAGAACCCACACAAACCATGGCGTTATCATATTCATTTTTCCCACAAAGAGTCAGAAATTTTTACATCAATTTTTTAAATAATTTTTCCACGTGCTTCAAGCGCGATTCGTTCTTGGTCCATGGGTCGTTTAAGGGATAATTAGCATATATCTTATTTTAAACTGGTCGATAAATGAATATAATTAATAAAAACAATAATATCGACGCGATAGAATTCAAAAAAATGGTTTGAGAAAATTATTATCCTATTATCCTCCGCGTCTATACGACCCATGCACAAGGACGAATCGCGCTCGAAAAAATATTTATAAAATTAATGTAATAATTCATGACCCTTTGTGGGAAAAACGAATATGATAACGCCGTGGTTTGTGTGGGTTTTCTGTATAATAGAATGGGTCCCCAAGCAATCGGGTTGTGGCACCTCGGGAACGTCCCTTGTGAGTTATAATGATTTTTCAAGCTCTGGCGCTCAACCAGCCGCGCCCAAACGTCCCCTACCGATTTTTTTCTTACCTAAGCATCCCTTCACCAATGATTCCTCATTTCGACCAAGATTGATGCCAAAGTTTTCTTCTCTGCTAATGGTACAGTAAAAACTAAATAAAATTTGAAGTTTAAATGCTAAGCATATCGAAGTATAACACTGAATGATTTGCATTTTTATTTGGAAATTTGGGTATTATTTTATATATTGAGAAATTTTACATAATAAGACCAATGGTCGATCTAATTAATCTATAAGGACCCTTTAAAGTAAAGTTTAGCCAATTTTGGATATTTAAAAAACAAATTTTTAAATATATTTAGAATGGTCGTATGGCATCTAAAAAGGCCATATGGGCTTTCTAAGAAAAGTGCCAAAACCTAAAAACATTCTCCAAAAACTTCCAGAAAAAAATTCTGCACAAAATTGTGCAGAATTTTATGCTCTGTCTTTTGGTATATTTATTTTTTAAAAATTGGAATAAAAAGTTCGAGATTTTTTTGAAAATATATAAGAAAGCATATTTCACGAAAATTTCAAAATTTTTGTTCAAATATCGAAAAATATAAATACAAGAGAAGATAAAATTCTGTGCATAACTATGTTTTTATATTTTTGGTGTAGCTACATTAAAAAAGTTTCTGGAGAACCTTTTGGGTTTTTGCATTTAAAAAAAATTACCTTACCTTTGAAATTGGTAATTTAAAAAAATTAAGTGCATATTTTATAATTTATCTATGAATGAATCATCATTGAGTTTTTAATCGATTACACATCTTCTACAAGACCTATGTAAATCCTCATGAATACCTACATATGAAGTATGATATTTACAAAATGCGCCATTACAATATTTTTATTTTTCTCATGATTCCTTTTAAAAATAAATTTATAATTGAGGGCCAGAAAGTTTGAGAGTTTGAAATAATGATGATTTTTTGACCGAAAAATAAATTCTTCATACAATTATGATGTTTTTATAAATTTAGAGTTTGTAAATAAACAAACTCTCTGCAACATTCTTTCATACATAGAAGTAAAATAATGTCAACTTTATTACTTGAATCCGACTGATGACTGGATTCTGAGTTTTCGGGATGTCATATTGTAATGGACTGACAGTCCATGGTAAGGGCCATCCGACATTTTCTTGCATGATTCGAACAATTTTTCTGGTGATTCATGTTCCGCCATTTGAAACCGACGTCCAAATTTTCCATTTCTATTTCCCAATTTTTCACTCTGCGGGTCCAACATACTCGGATAACAAATCAGCACCCTAAATTATCAATAATATTATAATTTAAAAAAATCAAATTACCGTAAAACCTGTATTAGAACGCCCCCCTGCATTTGAACACCCGGGCGTTCTATTCAAATTTGTATTTTTATATAAGGTAAACAAAAAATAAAATAAAATTTCAATGGAATCATCGCTGTCAAAGTCTCTTTTATCTTGTTCTAGCTAAATTTCTTCGGCAATTCCGAATTCCGATATCGCGATTAGCTTAATTCCAGAGCTCTAAATTTTGACAATGAAGCAATTACCTCAAAAAACCTTGTTAGCCCAAAAGCTCATTTTTATACGATTATCCCATTTTAATGAGATATCGAAACTGTAGTCGCATTGCGAAACGAAAAAATATTTTAGAAAATGACTTAAGAAATTATCTTTTGAGAAATTTTATTCTTTTTTTTAAAGAAAATGTTCGGAAATTTTGAAGATTTTCGTTTTCTCAAGAAATTTTCCGCAATATTTTGTAGACATTCTTAACAAATTTCAAAATTTTGAAGATTTTCAATTTCTCAAGAAATTTTCCACAATATTTTGAAGACATTCTTAATAAATTTCAAAATTTTGAAGATTTTTCATTTTTCTTAAGAAATTTTCGGAGAAAATTCGTTACGGAAACAGATTTGAGGGTTCGAAAATACTGCTCCTCTCTTCTTAGCTGAGGTTGAAAAATATAACACCCCCCTGCATTTGAACACCCCCCTCAAATAGACCACCCCTCAGCAGAGGTATTGAAAAATATAACACCCGGGTGTTCTAATACAGGTTTTACGGTAAGCTGTTTAACGTATTCTTTCTAAAATAACTACCCTCTTTTTCAAGGGAATTGAAAAATTAAGCCTTTAACTCTTAAATAAGCCCTCTCTAACACCACTTTTAATTCTATTTTTGAAAGTAAAAAATTAAAAAAATGGTGAATACATTTAATAATAAATAATTTTCTATCGACTATTTTGCTATATTATATTATTTATTTCTTCATAACGGCGGTTAAAAATTTAGTGAGTTCAAGAAATTTGAGGATTAAAAATTAAAAAACAGTTATGATCTTTTTTTGATATTTTCAGTTTAGATAAATAATGATATAAGAAAAGTATTTATCATCAGTTAAAATAAATTAAAATTTGGGAGAAATGAAAAGAAGACAGATAAGTTCGAAATTCTGTAGGAATTAAAAAATAATGGTAAATTAAAAAAACTAACAATAAATGACTTGGAAAATTTTTGGAAGGGCTGCAAAAATGGAAATTCTATTCAAATAATATTCCCCATAAAGACATTGAAAAATTATGTCTTCCTCTAAAATAAACCCCCTACTTTGGAGAAGAATTGAAAAAGGAGTTTTTTTAAAGAAGATACAGTATATTTAAAATTAATTACATTTACCCTTCATTGCAATCGGAATTTTTTAAGTTAAATTCCAGGAATTGCTTGTAACACTTCTCGACAGGAATGACCAATTTTCTAAAATGGAGAATTTATGATCGATCTAAGGTCTCCAGAGTTAAAAACTATGCAAAACCAAATTAAATTAATTATTGTATATCAGTTTATTGATCATAATATATTTATTATTTGCATTTTTGATTTAAAAGCTGAAAAACCGTTGTTTTGCATTGGCTCCAACAGGATCGAAGATCCATAATATCAAGAAAATAAGTTCAAGAATAACGAACATCATCTATATTTAGTAATTAATTTCTGTTGAAGAATAAAAATTTTTTAATATCGATTTATTGTTATAAATTGGACTAAAATGATTCTATAAAATTTATGAGAAATCTACCATTTTTTCCGTGAATCATCGTACGAATTATACGATTATAGAGAACCAAATGGATGCCAAATTTATTTATTATGTTTTATATTAAAATCTTTCTGCCATAAATAATAAATCTCGAAAAGACAAAAAGGTTAAAAAAATAAAATTATATAATAATAATAATGATAATAGATAAGTTAGAAAAAAATTGGAATCAAATTAAACAATAAATCTTTAAAAAAAATTAATTTTTAAAATTTTTTAAAATCTAATGAAATTTTTAATTACAATATTCTCTATTATAAGGCACTAGGCACTCTCTTTATTATAAACATCTACTCAGCTTTCGCCCTTGATAATAATAAGAATTTTTTAGATTCTAAGATTTAGCAGAATAAGCTGGCAATTTTTACTATGATAAAATTTTATAGTATAAACAAAAGAGAAATCAAGATCGAACCCTGACTTTATCCGATCTATTTCTTTATTAGCGGAAGTAATCATGAAAAAAATTTAAAAAAGATTGTTCGCTTTTTTATTATTCATTTTCTTTGGAATGTTCATGTTGGCCGATAGTT
>LDKF01000157.1:88377-100259 GCA_001026735.1 Rotylenchulus reniformis | reverse complement strand
CCCCCCCCCCCGGTCCGACCAGACTTCGTCCTCGAAGTCGAGCGAGCGGTGTCCTGGTCCCAGCATCCAACGGATGAGTCAGTGCCGAAGACGACGACCAAGATGGACAAAAGTTGCAGCGACGATGGCATGGGCAGGTGCAAGCACAACAGCAGCTGTAATGGAGGGAGAAAGAAGGATCGCATTGCTCATCGGCACCGTTCCGCCTCGACAATTTCGATCGATTCGCATGGAAGGCGAAAGCGGTACTCGGAGGACAAGATAGAACAGGGGTACTTGAAATAGGAAAGATTATTTGGTAAACTATTGGACTTGATAGCCCGATTTGATCTGTAAAAATTTTTTGACGGATGCGGACTTCGTCTTTTACTTTGCTTTTTCCCACTGTCCGATTCATTCAGAGTACTATCCAGTCTGATCCGTTCGTCCGTGTCCGTAAAATCGTCATCACAATTATAATGTGAAAGAGGTTTAGGAGGCCAAATCATAGGCATTCCCCTGGACAGGCGGTACTCACTTTCCTCTTTAGGCATAAAATTTCCGATCTGACTCATTTTCAAGAGCCGATATGGATTAGGGATGTGAAATGATAAAAAAGAGACGGAATTTTTTGGTCCGTTAGTCTGATCCCATTTATCGGAAAACTTCCTTTTCCGTTTTGGTTTTTCCGATTTAATTGGAATAGGATTTTCAATAGGTTGTTCAATTTTAGGCTTCTCCATGGGAGGAAGAAAACCTTTCTCTTCATTGGTAACTGCTGGAATGTTTTTGCAAGTTTCCATGGAATAGGGAATTTTGAGGTAGAGTTGCCCATATAATTTGCGGAAAATTGATTGGTCGTGTTCCGTCATTCGTTGGTATTCGCCTTCTTTAATGGCATCATTCATCACATTAAATTCCCATGTAAAATCTCCATCCGGATCTTTTTCGAGCTTGATTTTGGCTCTAGAAACCCAACCTGCAAAAATGTTATTGTTTCCTATTGGTGGATCAGAATGGTTTATAGGGGTCACCAATTCTTGCATTGAGGGCAATGAATTGGGAATGAGAATTGTGTCTTGTTTTTTCGAATCAACCACATGAGAAGCGGTTGATTGTTGATATCCATTATGATTGGTATTCATAGTGTAATATTGATTTTGCGGTGAATATTGAGAGTAAATGGGCTGTGAGTGCGATAAAAATTGTGAAGAATTTGAACTCAAAACTGTTTGGAGTGGAATATGATCGACAGCATGGGTAGCAATCGATTGGTAATTTGTTGGGTAACAAAGCGATGAATTTGCATTATTGGGATAATGATTGCTGACATAAACATTTTTGGAATTATCAGCATATCCGTGAGAAAGTCCGTTTAAAATGTAGGAATTTCGATTATACATTGAATGATTCTGTATATAATATGTGGTGGAACATGGTAAGCTCCAACTAACTGTACTTGTGAATTTGAGTTTGGAATTGAGTAAATCATTTCTAATTTTTAAGGGGCTACTCGGCTATTTTAGGTCTGTGATCCGTCCCACTTAGGCAACTTTCCTGTTTTTTGCAGGTAAAAGTGCAACTCGGGAGCGCCAAATTCTACCTTGGGGTTAGGTATCGGGGGAAAGGGAGGGAAAGTCTGAGTAAGTCTGATAACTGGGGTCAGACACGAACAAAATGGAGAAATGGAGAAGTTCGATTTGCAAAAATAAAAGCGGAATCCTGATTGGATCCGATCAATAAAAATGCGGAAAAACTGTAGGAAGATATTTTATTTTGTGTACACTCAACAATTAAGGAGTGGAAATGTCATGAATGACTGAAGAATAAAGGAAAAATGCGAGTTTAAATAGGGGTCGGGAGTAAATAGGATAAAGTGACAATAAGAAAAGGAAATGATTGGCGAAATGTTCATTCTTTGGGTTCAAATTAGTCGGTCCGCGTCATCCCGGTTGTACAGTAGTTACAGTAATGTGCAATGCAAAAGTCTTGTCCCATAATGTCACATCGAATTAAATTGGTTTAAACCGAGTTTTTGTTTACAGCTTTTATAAAGATGGGTGGCAAATTTTGTCTAGTTTCCGATAAGATCAAAAAAATCACCAGAATTCTGTTGTCCAAGGGTAGAAAATCTCAATCAGAACAACTCAACTCATCAGAACCATTCCGGTTCTAGAAGAAAAGAAAATTTTAGAAAATTTTTATCTCTCTCATCTTGTAGAGCTCAGAAAATTGAGCATTTTCAGTTTTGGTTCCATGTTTTTATCTCAACTACCCGATTTTTTAAGAATTTTTTAAAATCTTCTGAAAATCGCCAAATTCTTTTTTACGATCAGAATCTACCCATATCTCAGAACTCATAAGCTCTTTCTTTAAGAAATTTTCCATATATTCTGAACACAGCGTTCTTTTTTGCAAGAAAAATCCAAAAAAGAGCTTTTAGAAAGAAAATTCTGATTTTTATTCTGATAAATCAGAAAGCATTTTTACGCAAAACAAGCATTGCATTGTAATTTTATTTTACTTATACCATTTCTAATTTTTGCTTCCGTAATGAATATTGAATGATTGATTTAGGCTAAAAAGTTGAAATTTTACCAAAATACCGAAAAGTAGAGTTTTTAGGGAACTTTTTGTTCGAATTTCGAAAAACTATTAATATTAAAAGAGAGCATAAAATTCTACACAACTTTGCTTTTTATACTTTTGGTCTAACTGGTCTGACAAAAAGTTTCTGGGCATGGGGATTCTTTTTTGTCAGTTTGGAGATCCTTTGCAAGGGGATCCTTTGTAAAATGAGCGCAAAAACGGAGGACTGGGTCGTTTCATCCCCCACGTTTATATAAAAGTTATAAAAAGTTATGGCCAAATTAGGCACTAAAATCGTGATTTTTAGGATTATTTTGGCCATAACTTTTTTCTCATTTGGCCAACAATGATGATCTCTTTTGCATTTTTATAGCAGACATTTAGGCCTATCTAACAACACCAAACTCATTTCTCTAGGTTGCATTTGAGCTGAGTTATAACGATTTTTCTTGCTCTGGCGATGAAACATGGGGGATGAAACGACCCCCACCGCAAAAACGGGTGAGCCGAGAACGAAAAACTTTCCTTTGAGGCAGAGAAAAATAACAAAGTAAAGTACGGTAAATGCCAAATTTAAAACATTGGCATATTGTTTTTCGTTCGTTTCATATGTCGGCTGGAGGTTAGAAAAAACACCACCACAGTAACTAGTCTGACAAAAAAGTTTCTGGGCATGCACAGCCGTTCAATCTGTGCAAAAAAGTGACTTTTGAGTGTCTGACTGTCCGTCTGACTGTCTGCCATACACTCTCTCGTCGCGCTCTTTTCCCTCTCCCTTGTTTTGCACACTCTTTCTTTTTTCTTATCTCTGTCTTCTATGAGTTACTACGGAACACCTACACGCCCAAACTTCCAATTGATTTAGTTTTAGTTTAGTTAGTTTTAGAGTTTTAGGCCAGACTGGCCAGTTTCATAAAAGGTTTTGTTTGGCCGATTTGAAAATATTTGTAAAAAATACATCGCCAAATCCGCCGAATGAATTTGAACGCCAAAGACATTTGAACCCAAAAGTCACTTTTTTTGCACAGATTGAACGGCTGTAGGCATGGGGATCTTTTTTGTCAGTTTGGGGATCCTCTGCGACACAGCGTTTCATTCCCGCTGAGTGTGTCAACTCTCCTTGTTCTATTCGATTATAGCTTAGTGGTTAACAGTCCCGATTTTCAGTCACAAGTTCAAATCCTTTTTGGGGAAATTTTTTTGTGATAAAGGAAAAATTGATGAAAAGCAATGAAAAATATAAATAAAGAATGGAAAATTTTTCAAAATATTTTTTTCCATTTTTTGAATGGAAAAAATCCAACTTTGATTTTCATCCTTAAATTTTTGAATTTTTTCGACCCGTTTCTCTACTAAATCAACGTCATTTGGCTAATTCTTTTTTTGGGATCCATTCTAAATACCACCAAGTCAAAATACCACCCAAGGGAAAATTGATCAAAATACCACCAAGTGGAAAAACATTCAAAATACCACCAGTTAAAATACCACCAAGTCAAAATACCACCAAATGGAAAAATGTTCGAAATACCACCAAGGGATAAAACATTCAAAATGCCACCTATCAAAATACCACCAAGTCAAAACGCCACCAAATGTAAAAATAGTCTAAATACCACCATTTTCAAGAAAAGTCATTTCCTTGGTAATTTTTGACGCTGAACCCGATTCTGACGTCTATTTTGACGTAATGCGTCAACTGACGTCACTTTTTGACGCTGACGTAAAAAAAATTTTGTAATTTTCCTTAAAGGTAATTTTTTACGCTGAATCAGATTTTGACCCTCATTTTAACCTGATGCGCCATTTGACGTCATTTTTTGACGCTGTCAAAAAATTTCTTATCGTAAATAATACGGCATCCCGGCTATGCACCTATGTATTGCGGGTTCTACAAGCGGGATGCCGGCTATGCATTTTTAGCGTCAGCGTCAAAAAGTGACGTCAGATGACGCATTACGTCAAAATAGACGTCAGAATCGGGTTCAGCGTCAAAAATTACCAAGGAAATGACTTTTCTTGAAAATGGTGGTATTTAGACTATTTTTCCATTTGGTGGTATTTTGACTTGGTGGTATTTTAACTGGTGGTATTTTGAATGTTTTTCCACTTGGTGGTATTTTGATCAATTTTCCCTTGGGTGGTATTTTGACTTGGTGGTATTTAGAGTGGTGGTATTTTGACTTGGTGGTATTTGGAATGGTAGCCCTTTTTTTCTATTCCAAAGAATAATTAGTTTCCTGTGATCTGACGGAAGATTTCTTTTTTATCGGGTCGAAAAGACACAAAATTTTTAATTTCGGCAAAAATACTATAAAAAATGTATTTCAAGAAAACTCGATGTAACTTTTTAAATAAAAATAATTGTTTAATTGAATAAGGCTCAAATAAATAGCATTAATATTAAGAAATTTTTATTGAATTCTTAAACTTACTTATAATATAATAAACAATTAATTAATCAGCATTTGTCATGTGTATATCTAATTAAAGAAAAATAGCCATTGGTATTAAAATTCAAATGAAACATTTCGCCAGGAATTGACAGCTGAAACGCTGTGTGCGAGGCTGCGAGGGGATCCTTTGCGATGACCCCGGAATCTGGCTTCTAAGCATGGCTGAGCGGAATGAGTGCGCTGTGTTTGAGCAGGGCCGTCGCCAGGGGGGCAGGCAGGGGCTAAAGCCCCCCCCCCGTCAGCCCCTGGAAAAATAAAAAAATTGACCAATTTTCTTAAGAAAAAGGTCCAAATTTTCAAATTTTTCTCCGGCGGCCCCTATCGGGGCCGCCGCCATCCCTAAATCCAATTAAATTCTTCAAAAAAATTTGCCATAAGCAAAAAATGGTCAAATTTGTTATAGAAAAGGACCCAAAATTGCAAATTTTCTCCGGCGGCCCCTATCGGGACCGCCGGCACTTCCTTAAAATAGTAATATTATTCATTAAGTGCAAAAATTGACCAGTTTTCTTAAGAAAATAGTCCAAAAACGCGAAATTTTCTTCGGCGGCCCTATCGGGCCGCCGAAATTCGTTTTTTTGGTCGTCGGCGACCCCAAAGTTCAGCCCCACCCGTCAGAAAATCCTGGCGACGGCCCTGTTGAGGGACCGGGACAAAATGGTGCCGGGGTCACAATCAGGGTTGCCCTTTCCAAACCATTAAAATACGGCATTGCGCGAAGTTACATTTGAGAGATTTTGGTCTGTTAATTTTAAACAAAAACAATATGGAAACACAGTATATTCAATATAATTAGGTATTGTATTACTATATTACTTTTTTGAGCTTCATTCACTAGCCCTTCATTTGAGAGCTCGCCTAAAAAGAAAAAGCTCGCCTAATTTTTTTTTTGAAATATGCTCAATTATCAATGTTGAAATTTTATTGAATGATATGATCTGTTATTTTTAATAATAATTTTTAATCATTTAAAGAATTTTTAATTGGTAAATCTTGAAAACGATCAAGATTCTTGAATTTTTTGGGACAAGATTTTTCAAGAATCTTTAAACAATATCTTGATTGAACCTTTTCTGATCTTTTCAAGATTTTTCAAGAATCCTGTTCAAGATAGATCTTGCTTAACCTTTAGTCCGGTCTCTAGTCTATACTGATGAGAAAAATCTGAAAAGGAAAAACTCTTCGATCTTTTTCTTGTTCATTTCAGATTATTCATAGTATATGTCAAGGCCATATGGGATATCGGTCGGTCGGGGTTTTTTTTGGGCATGTTGGGTTACCTGATGTGACGTCGGAGAAAATTTCGCGAATTAAAGTCTGTTTCATAAGAAATTTGACCATTCAGTATTTGGAGTTTTTTACCTACAACAAGGGTATAATTTCGAAATTCATCATAATGACCTTTGGTGACCCTTCCTTTCCGCAACGCATTGCTGACAGCAAAGTATTCGTCATCGGTGCTGGCGGAATTGGTTGTGAATTGCTGAAGAATTTGACAATGACAGGCTTTAAGAACATCACAGTGGTTAGTAAATAAAGTGGAATCCTTAGCTTTTCTATCTTTTCAGATTGACATGGACACCATTGACATCAGCAATTTAAATCGCCAATTTCTATTTCGGAAGGAACATGTTGGCAAATCCAAGGCTGAGGTTGCCAGTACCGCGGTCAAGCAGATGGCACCGGATGTGAATATCACATTTCACCACGAGAGCATCATGAGCGAGAAGTTTGGAGTTAGTTTTTTCCAACAATTTGCACTGGTGATGAGCGCTTTGGACAATAAAGGTCTTTGATTGGGTTTTGGNTGTTTTCAGCTGCTCGTAGCCATGTGAATCGGCTCTGCCTAGTTGCTGGTGTCCCACTGATTGAAAGCGGCTCGGCAGGCTATCTTGGCCAAGTGGGCGTCATTTTGAAGGGGCGCACCGAATGCTATGATTGCACTCCGAAGGCAAACCAGAAGACATACCCGAGCTGTACCATCCGAAACACTCCAACCGAGCTGATCCACTGTGTTGTCTGGGCCAAAAGTCTGTTCAAGTAAGTATTTGTCGAGTTAATATTTTTTAAAATAAAAATTTCAATTTAATTATATAAATTTTCTCCCCAATTGTTGATGCTTTTTAGTCAACTTTTTGGCGAAAGTGATCCGGATGACGATGTATCACCTGAGACAACTACAACGGTAGCAGAAACCGGTAATAGCGCCGAGAAACCAGATGCCGCAACCAATGGTCAGAGTCAAAATGGAGGGTCTGTTGATGAGGGGAAGAGCGAAACCAACACACGGATTAGCACTAGACAATTTGCGCAGATGAACGAATACGAGCCAAAGAAGTTGTTTGATAAGGTTATTTTTGAATACAACATTTTGGATATTTATCTAATTTTTTGTATTTTAGCTTTTCTATGACGATATCAATTATTTGTTGTCGATGGCAGACCTGTGGAAGGAGCGTAAATTGCCTATACCGATTCAATTCGCACAGATTATCGAAGGAGGTATATAATGCCTTCCGGAAAAAAACAAATTCAGATTTAGGTCTTGGCGGGAGTCGACCAAAATTGGACACCAACGAACAGTGGAGTCCGGCCAAATGGGCGGAGGTGTTTGAGGACAGTCTTCAGGAGCTGGCCAAGGAATTTGAGGCGGCGGCCAAGGAGAACCGCGTGTTGGTTTGGGATAAAGATGACGAACACGCAATGCACTTCGTGGCGGCTTGTGCAAATTTGCGTGCTCACATTTTTCACATCGGCTCACAATCACTTTTCGACGTAAAAGGTCATAATAAAACTTTTATATTGTCTTGTAATTCTCATCCGGTTTAATTGAAAATTAAATCCCTGATAATTTTAATATTTTAGCCATGGCCGGGAACATAATTCCAGCGATAGCCACCACAAATGCCTGTGTAGCTGGTATGATAGTTGTAGAAGCATTGAAGGTGTTGTCTGGGCAACTCAATAAGTGCCGCACGGTGAGTTAAAAAATGTTAAAAAAATTTTTACATTTCTTTGTAGATTTTCATCAATCGCCAGCCAAATCCACAGGGCAAAATCCTAGTTGACCAAGAGCCATGTCCACCAAATCCGAAGTGTTATGTGTGTTCTGACAAGGGCGAGGTATTTAACTTTATTTGTATGTAATTTATGGGTTCATAAATTTTAATCAATCAATCAAGTGGTATCCTTTAGATAATTGTTCGTGTCAATTTGGAGCAAATGCTTCTCAAGCATTTGTGCCAAACAGTACTGGTAGGTGCGCTGAACATGCTGAAACCGGACGTCATGGACTTATGTCAGAACCACCGAGTGTTGTTGTCCAGTGAGGAGGGCGAGACTGATGCACGGTGGGTCAGGCAAAATAGCCTTTTATGATTAAAAAAAATAATAATAATCGAGGATTATTTTGCAACTTTTTTCCCTTTGTGATAAATTTTAAGATTCTTAATTTAATTAACTATTTCTTGAACAGAACAATGGACCGGACATTGCGCTCGTTGGGTGTTCTCAACGGAACCCAGTTGGAATGTGACGACTACGCGCAGCAACTCAACTTCAAATTGATTCTTTTCCACAGTGAAAAATTGAACGGAGACGAGTACGAGATGGATGGTGGTGGTAGTGAAGGTGGAAGCAAGGCGAAGGGACAGGAAGAAGGAGTCGAGAAGATGAAGAAGGCTGACCCGATGGAAATGGGGGCGGAGGAGGATGGGGACGGGGTGGCCGTGAAAAGGGCCAAGTTGGACATCGAATGTCAATGATCAGATGGACAATCATCACATTTGTTATCCTTTATTTATATTTATAATATTTATATGTTTTTGACCACAAGTTTTGTGCATAAACGCTTTCCATTTTCGGATTTCTGGATTTAAACAATTTGATTCGATAAGTGCTTTCGATGAAAAATATACCTTTCGCTCATTTAATTGAAAATTGTATGGCATAATGTAAAGCAAAAACAAGAACACGCGAACAAAGGGATATGAGATAGAGAAAGAGTTGCATTAATTTAATGTTCTATTAACTACAATTATGCTTTTCAGCTTACGGACATTGAAAATCTATCAATAAAAATAGGCCGTTTTTAAAATTGGAAGAGTGAAGAAGATATTTCTGCTGCTCATCGGCAGAAGATTACGTCACTTCCGAATACGACCTCATGAATTTTGAACTCAGCAATACAAAGCGTAAAATATTTGGATTAATTTACAAATATTTAAATTATTTATTTTTTTAAAGAAATCGGCGTTGGCTTAGCCCTGTTCGGTGTCACCTTCATCGGGTTGGGCGTTATCCTCTTCCTGGACAAGGCGTTGTTGGCCATCGGGAATGTAATTTTACCCAATAAAAACAAAATCTTAGAAATAAAAAAGTCGCTCGATAGAAATGGACCTTTCTATGAATGATCTTTTGAAATGAAATGAATTACTTCTTGTAAAATAGTACAGAAAAGTGGTTAATTAGTGTAGAAGGAAAAAGAGACAAATAACAATAAATTTAACATGGGATGTTTACGCGTTATAAAATCACAGAGGCGGAAAAAGAATTTCATTTCTATGGATTTTTTACTCTGATTTACATATTTAGTTCAATCTTTTTTTAATGGCGTCTCATTTTTAACCTATTATTTTTAAATGGTATTTTTATTTTTTACTGATTGAGTGATTAAATCACCCTAAATCATTTTGAAAAATTCAAAGTGAAAATTACTGAAACGAAAAATTGCAACCAACAACCAAACACCGGAAAGTGCGAAATTCGATGTTTCGTGATTCGCTGTTCTGTAGTAACGCGCCATAAAATCGGCGCAAAAATTCCATTGAATTGGAAATTTATTTTTGGTTCTAGGATTTTATGAAGAGGAAGTTTCCTTTATGAACTTTCTCTCTGCATGTTTTCTATGTGTACTCTTTTGCCGTTATATTTCTCTGTCATCATTGAAAGATTCCCTGCATAAAATTCTAGGTTCAAAACAATTCAATCGGTTCCCAATTTTCATTTTACACATAGCTCTTTTTCTCTGTCTATCCGCCGTGTTCCCTCGCACATTTTGATCTCTTTCGGACGTCGAATCCATTTCCCCATTATTGGGTCGCTCGATCATTTCAGTATATTTTCTCTCTCCTGATTTCGATTCCTTCCAGCTTCTGTTCATTGTGGGTCTGACCTTGGTGATCGGCATCCAGAGGACACTGATCTTCTTCTTCCAATGGCACAAAATGCGCGGTTCCGCCCTTTTCTTCGGCGGCATTTTCCTCGTTCTCATCGGCTGGGCTCTGGTGGGCATTCTGGTCGAACTCTGGGGCTTTGTCTTACTATTCGGGTTCGCTTTTTGATTTAAATTTATTTTTAATCAATAAAATTCATTCATTTTTCAGTGGANAGAGGCGGAAAAAGAATTTCATTTCTATGGATTTTTTACTCTGATTTACATATTTAGTTCAATCTTTTTTTTAATGGCATCTCATTTTTAACCTATTATTTTTAAATGGTATTTTTATTTTTTACTGAATGATTAAATCACCCTAAATCATTTTGAAAAATTCAAAGTGAAAATTACTGAACGAAAAAATTGCAACCAAACACCTGAAAGTGCGAAATTCGATGTTTCGTGATTCGCTGTTCTGTAGTAACGCGCCATAAAATCGGCGCAAAAATTCCATTGAATTGGAAATTTATTTTTGGTTCTAGGATTTTATGAAGAGGAAGTTTCCTTTATGAACTTTCTCTCTGCATGTTTTCTATGTGTACTCTTTTGCCGTTATATATTTCTCTATCATTTCAATGAAAGATTCCCTGCATAAAATTCTAGGTTCAAAACAATTCAATCGGTTCCCAATTTGCATTTTACACATAGCTCTTTTTCTCTGTCTGTCCGCCGTGTTCCCTCGCACTTTTTTGATCTCTTTCGGACATCGAATCCATTTCCCCATTATTGGGTCGCTCGATCATTTCAGTATATTTTCTCTCTCCTGATTTCGATTCCTTCCAGCTTCTGTTCATTGTGGGTCTGACCCTGGTGATCGGCATCCAGAGGACACTGATCTTCTTCTTCCAATGGCACAAAATGCGCGGTTCCGCCCTTTTCTTCGGCGGCATTTTCCTCGTTCTCATCGGCTGGGCTCTGGTGGGCATTCTGGTCGAACTCTGGGGCTTTGTCTTACTATTCGGGTTCGCTTTTTGATTTAAATTTATTTTTAATCAATAAAATTCATTCATTTTTCAGTGGATTTCTCCCATCTGCCGTTAATTTTCTGCGTCAAATGCCAGTAATTGGAATAATTCTGAATCTTCCCGGAATTCGGCAGGTAAAATTTTCAAAATGGATTGATATTTACCATTTATTATTAAAATTCTATTAACTTTTCATTCAAATTCGGGTTTATTAATGTTTTTTCGAATTCAACTATCAAATTTTCATACATGAATTAATGATAATGCTTACAGTTCTTTTAGTGCTTGGACAGATTTGCCACGGTGCACAAATATCCCGTGTGATCCAGCGGCGACTTCCCTCCTCCTCCACACAGTCCATCTCCATACTCCCCCCCCCCCACTAATCCCTCGGATTTGTTCGGCCTTTCCTTTTCCCTGTGCCCATCGGTTGTTGTCTCTCTCATCACTCTCTGACCAGATCCATAATCAGATCCCCGAGGGGGTCAAAGTCAAAAAAGGTTCAAAAAGGCAAAGAAATTTCTGTATAAAATTATTTTTTATTTTAAAGCTCAAAAAGTACCGTAAGTTAAACCAGCAATGGTAGCCAGGGTGATAATCCCCTCCTAAGAAGCATTAAATTCGAGAAAGATAAAACAAGGTTATATAACAAATAATTTTTTAAGGGAATAGATCCCC
>LDKF01000157.1:44073-87402 GCA_001026735.1 Rotylenchulus reniformis | reverse complement strand
CAAAGTGCATTGGACCAAATTGGGAATCGACGCGAAAGGGAAACCCCGAATGGGGATTGAAGAAGGGCAAAATGTGGAGGATCAGTTGGCCAGAAATCAGAATCCGATGAGCCAGGACTAACCATGGTCTTATTGGCTATTTGTAGAATTTAACTGGGGAGTAGTTACAAGTTAGTTGTCTATCCCCCAAGGGGAGGAGGGACCCATCTGATGAGACAGAACGAGAGCTTTGGGAGGGGCGGGGGCCTTCTTTATCCGTCGAGAGTCTTGAGGAAGGGAAGGAACGGATGAAGGGGGAAGAGGGAGGAATACTCTGAGTAAGCGAGGAGAGGCACCCTTTTGGCCATTGCGTGCAAAAATAAACCAAAATTGGATGGTTTTGGAGGAAAAGTCTAAGAGACGAAATGGGCCAAAGGGGGGGGGAGAAAGAAAGTGTCCACTTGGCAGAAATTTCCCCATGGACCCATAAAATTGGGAACCGAAATTTGGCATTTGTTTGGCACCTTTGGCCAACACCCAAAAGGGACATTTTGTGCAAATAAAAATTGTGCCGAAGGAGCAAAAAGGGGAAGAGGAGGAGGAGAAGTCAAAAGGGGAACAGAGGAAAGTGAGTAAATATTGGAGGGAAAATAAGTGGGTGAGTGATGATAGGCTCTTTTGTTGTTGATTTGATGGCGGATGATCATCCAATCCAACTCTGATCAGTCAGACCCATGAGTCCCAAATTCATGGATTACTGGGCAAAATTGGAATTTGATCAAAAGAAAACGATTCGTAACACTAAACAATTTTAGGGGCGAGTGGCGATGTGTCAGTCGGCAAATGGTACTCACTCTCATTCTGGGCACTCTCTTTGCTCCACTCATCAGAGTGCCCGCACCCTCAAAAGGGTGTGGGAGGATCCCCCTCCTCCTCCCGCCAGACTGACTAATTGACTTTGCCAACTTTCACTGTTTGAAGAGGGCGAAGGAAAAACAATTCCGCCGGGAAAAGCCCGGCCCATCCCGTCCGCGTCCGGCACCTTTTTTGTTTATTTATCGCAAGGAATGAAAAAAAAGAAATTTGGAATCTGGGAGGTCAATTTGGGAGATGAATAATCACAGAAGTCGCAGACACTCGTCATCACTCGCATCAGTGTGGGATGGGCAATTCATCGACTCAGTTCCGGTTCGGCTAAGCGATTTCCCAGTCATCACCATTCATTGCCCAAGTATCCCTCAGTTAATCTCTCTTCAGCCGCCGCCCTCTGCTCGCTCTTCCCTCTCTCTTCAGTCGCCCACCTCTGCTCGCTCTCCGATCTCTGCTCGCTCTTTCCTCTTCCTTCAGTCGCCGCCCTCTGCTCGCTCTTCCCTCTTTCTTCTGTCGCCGCTCTCTGCTCATTCTTCCGTTTGTCTTCTTCATGGCATCTTAGATGCGTCAGTCGCCCGTTGTTCGGGTGTCTTACAAAATCATCACTGGCCCTCAGTCTCCGCTCGCAAATGTTGCATTTGGTTTGTTCGTCCACTCGGAAACTTGTCCCGCCCGCTCGCTGACTCAACTCGCGCTTCGTTCGCCATCTCTCTCGTTCGGCGAGTTTTGCCCGAAGGGATTGCCATTCTGTGGTGTTTAGTCGCTGAGCGACATGGCGACGGAGAAAAGGGCCGACAAAGGCGGCACAGAGCAGATCTTCCGGCACGCAGCGGAAAACTTCCACGGCGCTGGTCGATTTGTCCAACAGCTCCAGAATGTGGGGGATGCGATCGCGCAGAGTTGGGTCGGATCTGAAGGGAAAGTTAGTGAGCACACGTATTGACTAAGAGTACAAGCATACATTAACAAGTAGGGGGGGGTCGACCAAAGACTTTACGAACGAAGTCGAGGGGGGTCGGGGGTCTCCAACTACGAAATCATCAAAATAACGTCCATTTTGCGAAAATGCCCCAATTTTTCAAATTTTTTTTGCGAAGTGGTCTATTTTATATTTTTTAAGGAGCCCAGAAAATTTTTCGGCACATTATGAATCTTTTAAAAAAGTTGCAATTTTTTTACAGAAATTCCACTGTATCGAGGGGTGCCGGCGGTCCCGACAGGGGCCGCCGGGGAAAAATTTGAAAATTTAGACCAATTTCTTAAGAAAATTGGCCAATTTTTTGATGCAATTTTATAAAGAAATTCATTGGATTGAGGGGCGCCGGCGGTCCCGATAGGGACCGCCGGGAAATTTTTTGAAAAATTAATGAATTTTCTTGGAATTTGGGTCCTTTTTTGCTAGTCATTTTTAGAATTTTGATTGAATTTCATACTAATTTTTAGCAATTTTGGAGGTTTCGGCGGTCCCGGTAGGGACCGCCGGAGAAAATTTTGGAAAAATATGACTCTTTCTGAAGAAATTTGATCATTTTTTTCCTCTTCCCCCTCTTCTCCTCCTACGAACTCCCCCACCCCTCCACCCCTCCCCTCCCTCCCTCCCCCATCCTTCCTGTCCCCCGGGTACGAAGTCCCCCTCGATTTCGGGGCCCCGTACGAACGAAGTCAGGGGGGGTCGCCCCCCCCCTTTGTTAATGTATGAGTACAAGAAATGATGGATCAAGACAAGTAAGACCCCATGACACGCACCGAGACAGTCGCAAGTTCAAAGTCAGTGTTGTGGTCAGCATTTCTGGGCTTGGGTAGCGAGTGCACAACAGTTGGGCGGCGCAAAGGGCGTCTTCGTCAGAAACGGAATGCCCCTCCTGACCATTTCCCACAATTCCGATCAGCGACTGGAGACAGCCGACCGCGTTTTGATCCTTGTGAAGGAACAAAAAATTAGCACTGTAAAAACCCGAAATAATCAGTTGAAAACCCGGTTTTGGTATTAAAGAAAAACGCAATAATGAGTGGAAAATTGATCCAATGGTTTTTAATTAAAATATATTTTAAAAAGACTTGTTTAGTACTTCAAAAATTGCTTACATTGGCCTTGACCAAAATGGCCTCAATGCTGAACAAATTGGTGTTACCATTCCCAAAAAGTGCCAAAGCTTTATCCGAGTTGTAAAGGCCGGAGAAAAGCAGAAAATGGCGAAGATTGGCACGATACTTTGCCGTGCCCATTCCCTGATGTCCGACTCCGTCCTTATTGTCGCGGATGAAGTGCACATACAGCTCGAGCAGTTTGTCATGCAGCGGAGGTGAATCCTTAAAAAGAGAAAATAGGAAAAAATATAAAATGAAAAAGTGATTTAAAAATTAAAAAGGAAAGCCCAAAAAGCATAAAAATGGGATAGAACAAATAAAACTTTTATTCTATGAATTGATTCATAAAAAAATCCAAAATTCCAATTGCATTACCAATTCGTAGACTCGTTGTTCCAAATAGCGGAGGAGTAACACGGAATTTTGGGATTGATGGAAGAGCCGAAGCACTTCTTCCGCGGGGCACTTGCCCTCCGGATGTTCTCTGTCCAACTTTTCAATTGCATCCAAACACACTTTGGGGTCCAGGAGAATCAGCCATTCCAGGGCCGCGGCCATCTGCGAGAATGAGTTGACCCTGGACAAAATTCGAATAAATTATATTTTTATAAACTTTTAAAAATAAATTTGTCGGTCTTTCGGTCCCTTTTCCATTTGTTTTACCTGAACAAAGTCCGCCGACATTCCTCAAGTGGCTGTTCTCCGAGTTTGCCTCCTTCCTCCAGCATTTTCTGCCAAATTTCGAATGCCTCTTCAATTAAAAATGTTTTTGATTCGATCTAAAATTCAATTCAACCCCACCCCTTTACCCTCAAAAGAATCCGCTTCTGCCGCGAGTTTTGCCGCCAAATTTGGCATTTTCCGCTCTCCGATCAGCCATTCGCGCAACTTGGCCCCGTTCCAACTCCGTTCATTCTCCCCGATCAGCCGATCAATTACCTCCCATTCCTCCATCAAGGCATAGCATCTGATCAGAGCATCTTTGACAATCATTCGCTGATCGGATGACAACCATTGTTGGGGTCGGACCAGTTCCAGGTATTGCTTGGCAATTTCCAAAGGAATTTGGGGCCATTCCCCGTCGATCGGGAATGGTGGCAAATCGGAGGGGACGAGGCCGAGTTGGGGGTGTTGCGCAGAGACCAGGCAAAGGAACTCCCGGGGGTCAACCTCGCATTTTGTCAACAAGTCCAGGCCCTTCTCAAAGTCACCCCTTTGCACGAAAGAGAAGGCCAATTGGGCACGGAGATGTCGGATTTGCTGAAAACCCGAAATTTTCAGTGTTTTTAAAATGACGTTTAATACTAGCAATCGAAAAAAATCTGGTTAGTTAAAAATACAAAAAATAAAAATTAAATTTTTAGCTGAATAATCACCACCAATTCCTGTTCCTGGGTGGCCGATGTGAGGAAATGCGTGGGATTTTTGTCCATCATGTCCAAGGCTTCGTCAAAATTGCCAGAATTGAGTTGTTCTTCGATCTTTAAAGCAAAATGAATTCATTCGGTGAGCGAGTACTTACTTGAGAGATGATTGGGACGCAAATGAGCTCAAAAAGGCAATTGCCGGAGGGGGGCAGAACCAGGATGGCCCCGTCGATGTTGGCCAGTTGGTAGGCACTGTTCGGCAGGGGCGGCTCATCACTCGGGAAGGCCAGGGTTTGCTGAATTTGGTCGTCGAGGGAGCTGAAAAATGTAGGAAATGATGACAAGGATTTGCAAAAAAAAGTAAAATAAGGATTTTCAGATAAAAATAAAAAGATAAGCATTAAAAAGGTAATTAATTTTATAATTTTAGACCTGAAGACGGACAGAGTGCCATCAGCAGAAAGAACGTGCAGAAAGGGTTCCTTCAGCGTTAGTCCGACCACGGGATTGTCATTGCCCACCGAAATCGGGGCCCGGGAAGGCGTGCCGTGGCCGTTGACGAACACGATCAGTCCCTGGACTCCGCTGATCAGTGCGAACTCTTCCTTTAAATTAGAATTTTGAATTTCCTGCCATTTTTCAGATTAATAAAAAGTTCAAATTCCCCAAGAAAAATAAGGGCTTAAAACGAATTTTGTACCCTTTGATTAAGAATTTTTTTGAAAAACCACATAAATATGCTCTTAGATTTTTAAAAATAAAGTGACTATTTTTCGGATTGCGGTATGGTATTTTTTTAATTGGGAAAATTATGGTAGGAATTTCCCCTCCCACCCCTCCAAGGTCTAAAAACACCAAAAATCCGTAGAATTCGAATGATTTTCCGCCTCTATTCTATGGTAATGATCATTTCTTATAAAATAAAATTTTAGGAATTCCAGACCAATCCGACTGTGCAAATTGCCCGTGGCTCTGTCGCCGGGCTGTCGAACAACTTCAGGGGTCCCTCGTTCCTTTGCAAATTATGCACAAAATAAACACCCGCGGCAGTCGCATAGCAAAGACAATGTCCGCTGAAGGCCAGTTGGGCGGCACGAGCGGAACCCGGGAGGGACACCTTCCGATCGCGAGAGAACTCGCCTTAACGAAGGGGAAAAATTGGGTTGGAAAGCGACGGAAAAGCGACGAATTTGTGGCACTAACAATCGGAAGAAGTGATTCGGCCGACCAAAATTTGGACTTTTTGTGAATGGCAAATGGCCAATTGGAGGGAAAAGGGATCATCGGTGGTCGGGTGGGAGTTGAGGGCACAGCGCGAGACGGAGGAGCAAACGGGGGAAACCTGAACTTTGGCTGAAAACATTTTGGGAATTTCAAAAATCAAATTCACCCTAAACTCGTCATCCATCGCCAGTCCGACAAGTTCATCCCCGACAACCAGCAGAACCAAACCCAAGGCAGAGGCGCAACAGACTTGGACAATTGGGTCGGAGGACTCCTTAAAGAAATGAATTATTACACCAAAGAGGTGGGATGACAAAAAATAAAAACAGACACAAAAAAGTATAAATTTTCAAAATTAAAAATGCAATTATGTCAATGAGCAATTTAATCCCGAACCCACCCTCCACCCACCTCATCGGGTCCAAACCCGCTCAACGCTGCCTCATTCTCCCAATTTAAACCGCCGGCGGATGGGTGAGAGTTAAAGATGAGCACACGGCCCCGGTTGGTCCCGATTACGACGAAGTTGCCGAAGCCGGAGATGGCATCCATCTGAATTTCGAAATCAAACATTGGTGGCCCAGTGGAGCGTCGCTGATCTTCTCCTCGCCACAGGTTTGATTCCTATCCCGGTTTCATAGTTAATCAAATATTTTCCATTTCATTTATCAGTTTCATATGCATATCCCTTTCTCCGACCTTTCACTTTTCTCTGGCTTACTTTTTCACCCGATTTCAAGTGCGAGTCCAGACATCTTCTTTTCCGGTCAAACAGCTTCAATGGCATGGCATTTACCGTTTCTTTAGATTTTCTTTTAACTTTAATTATTGATAACCAACCAAATAGCAATATATAAAAGTTTAAATTGCTTAATATGGTAACTAAAAAACAAATACTTTATCTTTTTGACTTTTATCTCAATAAAATTCAGAAGAAAAAATTGAAATTAAACCCCTATTTTTGGTAAAAGGGCAGGCCGAAGTTTTACGGATTTGGGGATTGATGAGGTGATTGCGATCCTAAGGAGGTGCACAATAGAAAATGAACCGCCAAAATTGGTCGAAATTTTAAGGGTAAGGAAAGAAAGTACGACCATAAGCCAAATCAAAAGATGAGAAAGGAAAAGAAGGACCCAAAAGGTTCGTCTGTACATTTCCACGGCTTTATGGGGGGAATTACAACAAAAAGAAACCCCAAAAATTACTATATTAATGTTGCATTAAAATAACAAGCTGTCGAATACAGCACATATATTATAATATAGAAGAGGAGAATCAAACACGAAACAAAAAAAGAGAAAACTGATGGGCCAGCCGGAAGGGGATGAATAACGACTATCAACAATAACTCTAGATGGATGTTGAGAGTACGAGGAAGATAGGGAGTATCAACAACATGACCGATCAGTTGAATTGGGCCGAAAATAGGTGGGTGGAAGGGGATGAGAAGGATCGAACAAAAAGACGTCTCCGAGTTCAATAGCGACGCTGTTGTTGGTTATACCGATCAGGGCGATTGCTGGGCCGGAACTCACGGTGGTGACCGCCCGATAGACGCTGTGGTGGTTGGTTATTGTTGTCGTTGGATTGGCGATTATAGTTCTGTGCAGGCTGCTGTCGGTCATAGTTTCGATGGTGTTGTTGCTGGAGCGGAAAGCTCTGTCGTCTTCGTTGATCGTCATCGTATCGCCATGAGTCTCCACCGGCAACCAAAGGTGGTGGTTGACCCCAGAGTGGTTGGTGTTGGTTCGGGTTCAGCCACTCTTGCGGTGGATTGGGCGGTGGCGGCATAGACATTTGGGAAAAACTCAGCAAAGATGGCGGCCGTTGAGCGTGCCAGGGAAGTGGGTTTGCAGGGGGTGGTGGTGGCATGTGCTGGAAGGTCGAGAACAGGGCCTGTGGTCCACTGCGACGTTGTTCGTTCATATGGTGATTCATTGTACGGTGACCAGTACTGGAGAGGCTGGCTCGCGGAATGTTGCGACTAAAACAGAATCAAACTGTGGATCGATAGCTGAGAATATGAAACGGACCTGAACCCGATCTGGGGCTGGAATTGTCCATGCTGCCGGTCTTCCCAGTCTCTTGGTTTGAGCACTCGTGGAACTTCTTTAATGCCCTCCAGACGAGTTGCTTTGAAGCGGAAATGGGTGGGAAACTGCGGATCGCGATATTCCACCTTAAATAATTATTTATTCATTTTTAAATTTTCAAATTGAAAACGGACCATGATACACGTGTTGTTTTTGATGTCGCCAAACTCCATTGAATTTTTGAACAGAGTCCGGTGAGTTTCGCCAAAGGCAAGAGCACAGACGTCATAGGACACCTGACCGGACATTCCGAAAGCTTTGCTTGCATCTATGTGAATCCAAGTCTTCTCTTCTGTAGTCTCCGCAACAATCAGCCCATTTTGGCCTTAAAGCAATGAATCCAACCCTCGAATATGGTTATTTTATTATGGTAGTCTATTGCTATTACCTTTCCCATCAATTATTCCTTCTTTCTCTTCTTCCTTCTTTTCTTCTTTCTCCATTTTTACGTCATTCTCTTCTTTTGATGCCTCTTCGTCGTGATTATTGTTGTCATTTCCCTGTTCGTGAACTTCTTGAATCAATGAGAATAGTTGATGTTTATTGCCGATAAAAAGACGATCTGGACCAATCGAATTCCGCGCAACTTCTTCTGGAGTCAATTTGGGATAAACCTAAATCCGTTTGATCTTTAAAAACGGTTTAAGTTGAATCATACCAAATCGAGCGCATCTAGAAGACGTTTTTCATCTACGAATGGCAATAGAGCAACTCCCTGCCAAGCATATTTCTTTCCATTCAGATCGATTTCAAAATCTTCCGGGTAAAAATCGATAATCGGTGATTTTGCGTCTGTCATGAGCCAACTCCAGGTTTCTGGGATGTGAGCTCTGAACAAAGTTAAAATTATGCTAAAGATAAGCATTATTGGTTTTAGGACCTGCTGGCCGCCGGAAAAACACCCATTAACTGTTCCAGTGGTTTAAACGGACGCGTTTTTTTGCTGAAGTCAGGTATGAAGTCACCGATCAGGTCGAAGTCCGAAGCAAAAGGCGCATAATGGTATGGGAAGAACCAGGTCCAGCTGGCGCATCCCTGTAAATCAATTGAATAACGAATTAAGACTTATTTTTTTTAATTGAAAAATTAAAAAAAATGGAATGTAACTGACTTGGTAGTAATAGCGTAATACCCAAGAAAGTCCCTCAACATATGCGCATGCGACCTTCTTGCGAAATTCAACATCGCTTTCGGACACGTTGAATTTTGCCTTGTAATATCGATCTTTCCAACCCGCTTCCCATAAACGAATCTCATCAAGAGCTTCCTCCTCTGAATCCGAATTATTTGGCATCAACGCACCCACTGCGCCTTTGGCTAACGGAGCAGCTTTGCCTGATGGCGTCTCAAATTTTATAGTTGGTTTTTCCGCAGAGCCGCCATTCGCGGTCCCACGGTCTCCCCGTTCGTCCTTAAACGACTAAAAAGAATGCTTATAGTTTATCGGCAACCACGGCAAACAAAACAAAAAGAATTAAAACCATTTATAAATTACGCAAACTGACTTTTGCCGGAGGAGGACCATTTGGACTCTCCGTAGTAGGATTCTGGTCTAATTTCCTTTTGCGATCAGCCGCTTGCTGTTTATTCACTGGTGTCAGGAGAGATTGTAATTTCTGTGAACTTGATGCATCAGCCTGCCTTGCAAACTAAATTGGAATATTTTGATTTAGAGATAACGTAAATTTATAAGATGTATAAAGAGCAATGGTATGGCTTCAGTACTCGGATGTTATCAGATTGTCCCAGTTAATGGGCAATCAAATAAGATCAAAGTGGTTTTGTGTGTAGTTTTTTGATTAATCATGCATCATTAGCCACCGAAATGATCAATATTACCTTTCTCACTTTCTCACCCACCTCTTCTCTGTCTGATGCTGCCATTCTGCGCATTTCTTGGCCGCTCATGCGCTTTTGCTGGCCGAGCGGGGCTGGCGCGATCAAACTGGCATTGTACGGCATTATGTTATTAACTGCTTCCCTGGCACGACGCCTTCTTTGCTTTTGTGATTCTTTGAAGCGCAATTCCTTGATCTGCAAAGAAAAAATTCAGATAAAACCGAGTTTAAATTGCAAAGTTACTTGTCTCTGTTTGAATATCTCATCCTCCACTTCTCCAAGTCGTGTCATGATGATTTTGACACGTTCAATATTCACCTCGCCATCTTGAGTCAACCATCTAAAAATTGTTTCTTTTTTGAATATTCCCTCATAATTTTTTGATAATCTATCTAACCCTCCAGTTTGGTATACCATCTCCTTGTATAACTTGACCAGACGATCGATGGCATTTTCGCGAATCTCAAGCGAAGGCAAGTGTGGCAAAAAGTCGTTGCCAACAAAAAAGCACATCATCACCTAAAAAGAAATATCCCTCTAGTTTAAAATCTTATTATGATTTGGCTCTTTACCCAATCGTCAATAGCTCTCTCTAAATCAAACGGAAATGGCAAGTTTGGCATTTGAAGCTCACGCTCCAAATATTCTCGCAAAACCGGCAATCGTATGAAAATGAAATTCTTCTCTTTCTTGAGCGGATCCGCTTGGTCTGGGCCAGCCTCGGCCCGAGCTAAACCCTCACAATGTTCCAGCTCGTGCCCATACTGGCCACAGAGTTCGCATGGTTTTGGTTGGTTTGGCACAAATTCTTCACGGATGATATTGAAGTTGGCCTCGTGTGTAGCCAGGCCGAGCATGATCAGGTCGGCATCAGCACCGCAAAGACAATGAACAGTATTCGGATCATGGGATGGAGAAGCACGTTGACGACGGATGTAATCCATGATTTTGTGTTCGCCCTCCCCTGGGACATTGGCATCCGAAAGAATCACCTGAATTTTAATAATGAATTAATTGCAAAATCAAACCTAAAAACCTGAATGTTTTGCCATGCCGGATCATAAGTAATCCGTTTGTGAATATAATAACGAAGTGCAGTGGCCAATCGCGCCATGAACGGCGTACCTGGAGTGATGCAATTCGAATCAAAATGTTCTTCTTCTTTGCGCGGAGGAGGCAGCGGAATTCCCTCGGCCTCCAGCTTCTTCCTGATGTTCGCTATTTGTTCCTTCTTCTCGGCTGCTTCTTTCGCGGCTCGGAAACGGCGACTTCGTTGCTGGTTCATCTAATGAAAAAATAAATATTCAAAAAAGAAAATAGAAAACTTTTGCGCGTGGTGCTACTCCATCAATGGCCATGTAGAGCAGCTTTCTTGGTCGCACAATAGAAAAAAGACGATCAATGTACTCGAAGATCAGGATAAACATTTCATCCTCTGTTTTCGGAGCGGGTCGATCCTCCGGATGTGTACATGGGTGAATTATACCGTTCATATCCAGATAAAGATTGTCAAATTCCTGAAGGATTAAGTAAAATTAATCATTGAAACTTGGAATCGAATCGAACTTGATAATTCTGATTGGGTTGTGTGGCGTCAACTGGCACTTTGACCCCATCCACCTCTCTCCTCCGCTCTTCAACTGCATCAACAATGATTGAGACGTATTTTCGCGATAACCAACGGAAAAATGCTGGTACACCCATGTTGATAATCGCTTTCTGTGTTTATTAAGAGTTCAGAATTGTTGTAGTTAATAATGAATGCCCTTAATAAGTGTATTAGAATTAAAATAATCTCTCGATAGAAATGGACTTTTCTATTTTCTATGATCTTTTGAAGCGAATTCCTTCTTACAAAATAGCACATAAAAGTGGATACTTGGAAAGAAAAAGAAACAAACAACAATAATTTAACATGGAATGTTTACGCGTCATAAAATCATAGCGCCGAAAATAAAATTTGATTTCTGCAGGATTTTTACGTCGATTTTATAATTATCCAAAACCAAAAGATAAAATAATCCCTAAATTTCCAATTGTTTCCATTTGCTTCCATGGAATTTAATAGATACATAAAGGAAAAATGAACCTGTGGACCCGCTGGATTTTGCAAAACTTGGATTCCGCACTATTGGATTTTTAGTCCAATCCAGGTTCTACTACCTAGTAGAACCAGGATCCTTCCGTGCCGGTGTCTTTCCTTTCCACTTCCGTAGGGCTGAGCAAATACACAAATGGTGTACAGTTTTTGTGTGTTCAGTGAGCTAGACAGCGAGAACACAGCAAATACACAGCCGGCTACAACTCCCTAGAACCCAGCTCACTAGAACCCAAAGCCAAAAATGCTCACTAGAACCCAAAGCCAAAATCCCTCATTAGAACCCAGCTCTCTAGAACCCAAAGTCAAAAATGCTCATTAGAACCCAAAGCTAAAAACCCTCACTAGAACCCAACTCATTAGAACCCAGCTCCCTAGAACCCAAAACCAAAAAAACTCATTATACTGCGGTCGCTGGTGCATGCAAGATCAATTTAAATCCATTTTTGGGGTCGGAATAGAATTTTGAAACGAAAAGTACAGTTTGGATTATAACTCGGTTCAAATGAAACCTAGAGAAATAATTTGGTGTGAAAAAATAGAGCTAATTATTAGTTACAAAATAAGTCCAAGTCCATCTGAATTGGCCTAGTCTAAAAAAAGTTAT
This sequence comes from Rotylenchulus reniformis, assembly GCA_001026735.1. NCBI lineage: Eukaryota > Metazoa > Nematoda > Chromadorea > Rhabditida > Hoplolaimidae > Rotylenchulus > Rotylenchulus reniformis. Next base: position 75,237 of record LDKF01000157.1, on the reverse strand, counting down.
GGCTAAAATGATCACTAGTATCGGCCAATTCACAAAAAATATCGGCACGAGTCAATTCACAAAAATATTTATAGAACCCAAATTTTTTTAATAGACATCACTTCTCATATTTCTCGGAACTTCCAAAAAAAACACGTGAAAAATACTGTACGTGAGTTTACGTACAGAATAATACTTATCAAAGGACACCAACATCACGTACTTCCTAAAATTAGTGTACGTACTGCAGGAAATTTTGTGAAAATACGTACAAGTGTTACGTACCGTACTCGAGTATCACACGCATAACGAGTCACGTACTAAAAAGCACGTGAAAAACTGGTGCGTGAATTATGGTAGCACGTGTCGTCAAAAACCAACAGAACGCATCACGTACTACATAGCTGTTGTACTTGTCATCGCATCACGTACTTGTTATTACCCATTGTTTTTTTGGAAAATCCAAGGCCTCTGAAAATTTTGAAGAATCCTAGGCCTCTGAAATTTTTGGAAAATCCAAGGCCTCTGAAAATTTTGGAAAATCCGAGGCCTGTGAAAATTTTTGAAAAATCCTAGGCCTCTGAAATTTTTGGAAAATCCAAGGCCTCTGAAAATTTTGGAAAATCCAAGGCCTGTGAAAAAAAATACAATAAAATTACGGATTTTAAAAATCTGGGTTCTAGTGAGGGTTTTTAGCTTTGGGTTCTAATGAGCATTTTTGACTTTGGGTTCTAGAGAGCTGGGTTCTAACGAGCTGGGTTCTAATGAGGGATTTTGGCTTTGGGTTCTAGTGAGCATTTTTGGCTTTGGGTTCTAGTGAGCTGGGTTCTAACGAGCTGGGTTCTAGTGAGTGTGGGTTCTATGGAGCTGACCCCACACAGCCCAAATCTGCACACAGTGTGAAACAAGGAATGTGTAATACACGAGGGGATGTGGAAAACACAAAATCTCTCACTTTTCCACACTCTTTTCGTCGCTCTGATTACAGTAGCCCATTCCCCCCATCCGCACGTATGTTCAAACTTCAACGCAGTGCAGCTCAATAGGGCTACCTATCTGAGTCCCGAATGATCCGAGTACCGAATCAGCCATAACTTTTTTTTAAGGACTTGTTAGACCAAAACTTCAAATGTTAAATAAATGCAGAATTTTATGCTCTACATTTCTGTCAAAACGGTTTTTTCGAACTCCTTCGAAAAAACCGTATTTACAGAAATGTAGAGCATAAAATTCTGCATATATTTGACATTTGAAGTTTTGGTCTAATAAGTCTTTAAAAAAAGTTATGGCTGATTCGGTACTCGGATCATTCGGGACTCGGAGCGGTAGCGCTCAATAGGACCCAAGCACTTTAGAACCCAACGGCCGAAAACTTTTTTTTGAAGCTTGATAGCCCTATATTGCAAAAAGCAAATATATGCAGAATTTTATGCTCTATCTTTTAGCCTTCCAAACTTCCACGAAATTTTTGAAATTTTTCGAAAACCTGATTTTTCACTTTTTTAAATTTTGAAAAAAGCCTTAAATAATCTGCAGAAAAAATTGAAGAAGATTTTTTGAAATTCATAATAAATGTAACTCTCGGAATTCTTTCTAAATTCAATTCGAGATTCGATTCGAGAAAAATTTTTAAACCCCCTTCAAAAAAATCAAAAAAAAAAAATTTTGAAATTCAAGATCTGAAATTTCTAAAAAAAATAGTTAAAATCCTCAACAAAAATTAGGAAAATCTTAATTAGACCCGTAACATCTTTTCAAATTTTTAAAACATTTTGAATAGAACTATAGAAGAACTATAAATAAAAAGTATTTCAGTAAATAAATATATAATATTCAAAAATTTTTTGCTTTTTTAGATAACATCTATTCATTTTAATGATGAACAGGACCAGGAAACGTCATTGGCTTGGACAAGATCCACGAAGACCAGCGGAGTAGACGGGCGGAGAAGCAGGCCAAATTTCAGGTTAGTTTCAAAATAAAAACTAAATTTTTACATAAAAATTTGATGATTTAAAGAGCCGGCCAATTGACGAGGGTGCATGGCATTGCACTGTGTCCTATGTGATCGGCACTTTGTGAACAGCGAAGTGAAGGCGCGGCATGAGCGGACAGAGGTTCAGAAAATTTTAGGTTCCAAAGTTTCTTACTAACTTTAGTTATAAAGATTTTAAATCCGAATTTTCCATTTTATCTTTTTTCACTTGAAGGAACTAAAAAATGAATTTTATTTCTTCATAGATTCCTTTAATTTTAAAAATTTTTCAAGTAAAGTGATCAAATTTCTTAAGGATTTTTCTTATTTTTGGAAAATTCACTCTTAAAAAGAGTGCCTTTGATCCGAAAACACATAAGTTGTGGTTATGAAATATTTTTTTATTCTTTTCAGGCCACAAACGAAGATTGAATGCCTTGAAGGAAGAGCGTACATACAAAGAGAGGCCGATCTGACTGGAGGACTTGATGTTGATAATTATCGAAACATTTTTTCATCGAAAATCTTTTTTTGTTAATAAATCAGGAAAATGTATAAATGAATGTTATAAATACTATAATGATGGGGTGGGAAGGGAACAACAAAAAAAAGAAGAGGTTATGCATTTCATCGGTCGAAAGTCGGCGAATTTTCCGCCAGAAATTTTCAAAGAGGTATATTTTTAGAAGTTAACTTTTTATTTGGTTTTTTGGGATTTATAATGGTTGGGATTTGATGAAAAGAAATATTTTTCTTCCGAGATTTCCCTAGAAGTTTCATCTTTTCCATTTTTGACATAAGATAATGATTTTTTTAAATATTTTTTATTTCACTTTTTGCTTCATTTTGCCTTTTCTGGGTCCGCCATGATCGATTGCATGGGGTGGGATCCGAACCGGCACCAGTTGGGTAGGGTGCAGTTGAGTTGTTCCACTGTGCTACGAGTGCGGCGAGAGAAACGAGACAGTGTTGAAAAGTGAGAGACGCTTTTCTGTGTTTTTGCATCCCCTCGTGTATTACACATTCCTCGTTTCACACTGTGTGCATATTTGGGCTGTGTATTTGCTGTGTATTTCCTCTGCGTCTCTAACGCACACAAAAACTGTACACCAGTAATAATTTGAGAAAAGATAGGACAGCCACTGTCCGATGAAGAATGATAGTTTAAGAGTAAGGACAACCCCCAAAGTGAAGTCCGAACCCGAAGAGTGTTTATTGAATACAAGAGACAATAGACAATGGCGAGCTGGGGTGATAGCCAACTGCGAAGAATGAGGGAAATCACTAGCTTATATACATGCAGGCGTGAAGGAAAGGGAAGGAAGAAAGAGGGAAAACATACAAGCATACAAAACAATGGCGGATAGGAACGAAATGCCAAACAAATACGAATGAACAATATATTTGAATCACTTATCAATGGCCGTTATTACAATCCCCCTCTCTGATCAAGGCGCTTCCACGCGCCGACATTGACTTCCAGGTTCGTGACACGTCCAGAGCATCGGCACAACCAGATCATCAGCAATGGCAGTGCACACATCTGATCCTTGAACACGACTGTAGGAGTGATTGGGCTCATCCCAACGAGTTTTCCGATGGCTAGGCTCTTTCAGAGAAGAGCATCTAGGATGAAGCGATGCTCGCGAAAGCTGAACAGTCGATCGAGCAAATTGCATCCGATTTTCACTTGATTTGGTCTCGTTCGGCCAAGATTTCTTGAACCTGGCGGACTTCTTTGTTCGAGGAAACTTCTTGCCAAACGGATGACTTTCAGAAGTCCCTACTTTCGCATTCTCCGAAACTTGCTCAACAAGTTTGCAGGAAACGTCCGTCAACCGGAAATCGCCCCTTCCCCCTAGTGGAAGGTTGCAATCCTCTCGTGGAATGATGAAAGAATGGTGATCAGGCAAATTTTTTACCGGCTGAACCGAATGTGCTGGGTTCGATGCAATTGAAATCGGCTCTACCGAATTTATTGCTGTTTCGAACAACATATCTGTGGAGATAGATTCGGTGACGGTGTTTTGTATTTGCTGACACTCGTGACCTCCTTCTTCCATATTGTTTTCGCGCATCCATTGCGCCATCTTTTCATTTCGTTGTCGAATTTTGTTGAGAAATTCATCTTGCCATTTAAGATGTTCGTCCAGTACTTGGTTTTGTTTTATCATCTTTTGTGTAAATTCTCCCATCATTTTTCGCATCTGCTGCAACAATTTCATCTTTCCTTTTGCTGATACTCCACTATTGGCTGCGGATCTTTTTACAACAGCTTTACTACTATCCAGCTTTCTTTGATCAGATGCACGCTCTACGTGCGATCTGTCACTGGTGCTTTTTTGCTGCTTGCTTTTTGTCCTTTGCCTTTGATTTTTGGAGCTCATGTACCGTCGGAAGAGAATTCGGCGCAGTCCAAGAGATAATTTGATGGCCGGATAATACATTTTGATAAACTATTCAGAGCTCTACTCCAAATAAGTTTGTAGTTGTTGAAGTTGGATCGTTTGTTGCCTATATAGCTAACAAACCATCCGGTGCTACCAAGTAATAATTTGAGAAAAGATAGGACAGCCACTGTCCGATGAAGAATGATAGTTTAAGAGTAAGGACAACCCCCAAAGTGAAGTCCGAACCCGAAGAGTGTTTATTGAATACAAGAGACAATAGACAATGGCGAGCTGGGGTGATAGCCAACTGCGAAGAATGAGGGAAATCACTAGCTTATATACATGCAGGCGTGAAGGAAAGGGAAGGAAGAAAGAGGGAAAACATACAAGCATACAAAACAATGGCGGATAGGAACGAAATGCCAAACAAATACGAATGAACAATATATTTGAATCACTTATCAATGGCCGTTATTACACGGCCAACGATCCAACTTCAACAACTCATTATTCAGTTCATTGTATTTTCTTCTGCTTCATAAATATATTCTTGCGACTCTCGTCTGTTTCTCTCTTTGGGCAACACTAGGGGTTGTCCAACAAAATAGTACTTGGTAGCACCGGATGGTTACAAGCTATATAGGCTGTAACCGATCCACCCTCAACAGCGACAAGATTATTTGGAGTAGAGCTCCAAATAAATCAAAAATATCAACAACTCCGGAATCAACGATGGTTCGTCTCATCAGATCACCATTGCAATTGCGCAAGAATACTCACCGAAAGCTGAATCAAAATAAAGGGCCGAGGGCTAAAAGCAATGAGCACCAAGGCACCAGCGATCAGTGGCATGTTGAGCATGCAACCGATCAAACACAGCTGGACAGTGATGCCGAAACCATTGTGCAGAAACCCAGAGCCCGATCTAAAGGATCAGCAAAGGCGACGCCAGACTTGTTGCAGGCGATGCAAATGATGATGGATCAACAGAAGAAAAATTCAGTGAAGCATGACGAAGTGATCAGTGCCCTGAATAGACAGGAGAAAAAAGCTGATGAACAGAATCGTCGGATTGATCGTCTTGAGGAAATAGTGCAAAAGATACAGGTCAGCAACGGAAATTCAGGTTTCGTTGCCAACAATCAAATGGAAAGTTTTGTGAATGAATATCAAAATGCATCGATGCGTCCTCAGATCTACGGGATTAACAACTATTGTTCACCACCAATCGGCAATGACATATTGTTGCAGCAACTCGTTCGCTCAGCAGAATGTACGCAATTTGCTCAGCTTCAGTGGTCTTTGCAAAAATTGTCAGGCACGGAAGGAAGGACTAAGCTTAAGGCTTACTTTGATGGTTTCGAGGCCGTTACAGACGGTTGGGCATCATCAAGACGTGCAAAGCTGCTTTCCACCAAAATGGTTGGACAAGCAAGAATTACCTTCGATGGATTGTCGGAAAGGGAGCAAAACAATTATGAGCAAATTAAGTTTGCCATAATGAACAATAATACAAGCATTGAATCGATACGCATTGCAGCGCAAAGAAAGTTGATGAATGGGATTCCACCATGGCCGAACGAAGATCTGAGAGAATACGGAATGCGTCTCTTAGGAGCAGTCCGTGATGCAAATCTGTCATCAACACCTGAAGATGCATTACAAGAAATGGCTTGTGGTCACTTCTTGCGAAATGTCAAGGATAGAAGCATTGTAAATTCATTGACGTTGTTGCGTGGCGCAATTTCTTACTATGAACTCATTGATAAGGCAGCTCTGTTGGACGGAAGTTCATCATGGTCTTCGAAGAAGGAATGGCGAGATCGTCAAGAGGATTTTTATCACACAGGGGATAGAAATCCTTGGAATCAGTCGTCTAACCCGCCTTTTACTAAGACTGGTGGGAATAATCAACCGTTGGGAAATAACAAATATAACGGACGTGGAAATGCACTTCAGAGCCAAAACAATCGTGACTTGCCTTTACCACCAGAAGTCTATCAGATGATTCGGGACAGTGTAGCTGAAGAAAATTCCGGAATGATTGCAATGATGTCCGCATCATCATCCGCAAGAAACAAGACAGTGTTTGGTGCTCCTACAGGGAAAACCATCACTACGAATGTGACTATTCATGGAACTGAAGTCCAATCACTTGTGGATAGCGGTGCCACAGTGAATACGATATCGAAGTCTTGTCTAGGAAAGATAACAGCCAGAGCAAATCTGGAATTGGAGAAGATCATGCATCCGCCATTCCACCAAAAATCTGAAATCGCAGATACAGGATCCATTCAATTCTTAGCTGGAGTTTCACTGCCGGTAACTAGACACGGGCTAGATCCGGTATGGGTTGAATTCCACATACCAGAGGTGGATCAACCTTTTCCCATCATCATTGGAACCGCTGCAATGGGCGCATTAGGGTTTCAGGTGATCGACACGCTCACTTCGAAAGACATTCTAACTGAGATCAAAAGCGAGCCATTGCAAGCGCAGAATGCACTTATGGCATCGTCTTTTCTGCTGTGTCAGATCGGTAAAAAGATTCTTGCGTCCAGGAATTCAGTTAAGCTGAGTTTGGACAATCCTAAAGGCAATTCATTTGCCAAGAAACGTCTTCGTTCGAAGAAACCTACGGAGAGATTTAAGAAACCAGGGTCATTGTTTGGTCACTCGCAAATGGAACGAAGTACATCTGAACGGTCAGTTGTAAAGCTCTACCGTTCATCACTTCACACTAGTCGCTCTTCCTTGAAAGAGCCTAGCCATCGAACCAGCCAGTGGGTTGAGCCCGATATTCGCTTCACTACGGTTCACGCTTCGGATTTGTGCAAGGACGAGGTCTCTGTTGATCTGGTTGTGCCTAAGGATAAGGACCTAGATGTCTACGATGTCGGCGCATGGAAGCGCCTTGAAAAGAGAGGGGGATTGTAATAATGGACGATGACAGATAATTCAAATATATCGTTCACATGTGATTGTTTGGCGTTATGCCACATTTCTTAATTGTTTCCCATCATTCGTTTGTGTAATTTCCTTCCTATCCCTCGCACATGTTGTAACTATATAAACCCGCCATTTTCCTCATTTCATCAGTTCCATTTTCCCTGGTGCTCACTATTTCCTGTATTCTTGATAAATATTATTCTTCTTCGGACAGTGGTTGTCCCATTTCTTCAATTAGTACTCACCATTTGTGTATTTGCTCAGCCCTACACTTCCGGATTTCCAATTTCCACACCTCTTTTACAGTACATACTATCCGGGAACTTTACACTATTTTCCTCTTTCTTGCTTTCTTCTTCTTTTTATTTATTTTCAGAAATTCGTTTCGAAAGGATTTTGATGATAACAAACGGAATATTGACGCTGCAGCGCTAGGGGTGAGCAAACCCACAACGACTGTGGTTTTTTGTGGGTTCAGTGAGCGCAGAGAAGCGAAACCACATCAAACCACAGCCCCACAAAAAACCACAGCCCCACAAATACCCACAACCGCCCACATCGAACCACAAACCCACAAAAACCACAAAGTCATTTTTTCCACACTCTCGCATTCTCTACCCTGTTTTCCACGCTACTGCTCTGATCTGAGTTTCGAATGATCTGAGTTTCGAATCAGCCATAACTTTTTTGTAAGACTTGTTAGACCAAAAGTATAAAAAGCAATTATATGCAGAATTTTATGCTCTATCTTTTAGTATTTTTAGTTTTTCAAACTTCCGCAAAAATTTTTGAAATTTTTCGAAAAAACCCGATTTTTCGCATTTTTTCGAAAATTTCGAAAAATTTCAAAAATTTTTCGGGAAGTCCAAAAAACCAAATAAGCCAAAAGATAGAGCATAAAATTCTGCATATATTTGCTTTTTATACTTTTGGTCTAACAAGTCTTACAAAAAAGTTATGGCTGATTCGAAACTCAGATCATTCGAAACTCAGATAGGTAGCCGTTTTCCATTTTCCATTGGTGAAGTGGCAAAGCCAAGCATCCTCTTCCCAAACCAAGTGCCGGTTCAAATCCCACCACGTGCAATTGACCACGACGAATCCAAAAAAGCAAAAAATATTGCTTAATTTTTTTAACTGGATAAAATAATAAACAATCAATCCCTTCTTTATTTTCAATTTTTAGAGAATGGATACTGAGAATCAAAATTTGTTGAGTCCAACTCCATCTAATTCGCGGAATTCGAGTAGAAATTTTGCGAGAACAAGATTTGGAGGAAACAAGGTGGCACGTCCCCCGTGTCACCAAAGAAGATTTTTGACTTGGTGATTAATCTAGCGAATTTTTTAAGGATTTTCTTTGAAATTAAAATTTCTTTACCTTTTTCTTTGAATGTTGAACTTATAAGTAAATTTTACAAAAAATCATACATGGAAGAATCATACATATTTTTAGAGGGATAATTTCGCGAATTAAATAAATTTTCCCATGCCCACATCACTGTCTTTGTACGATCTTAGCCTGAGAAAGGACATCAACCCAAGAGAGTCAAATTCTCCTCGTCGTTACAACAGAACCAACCGCGAGCGACGCAAACAAATTTTGGAGGAAGAAAATTGCACAAAAAATGTTGAATTTATTGGGAAGGATGCTGATGCAGATGAACAGGGAAAAGACCATTCGAATTCGATGGAATTGGGTCAATCTGTTGAAGCATTGGCTGGGATTCCCGTTCCCGAGATGGAATCGGAGCAAATAATCGTCGAGTCGGAAGACAATATTTCCGAGAGACACATTCACCAAAACACTGATGAGGTTAAATTATTTATAAATTTTTCTGACGATGATGATCTTATGAAAGTTCGTTCAGGCAAATGATCAGCATCAAGATATAGACCAAAATGTCAACGGTACTTATGTAGTTTGTATCCACAATTTTGGTCAAATTTTCCAAAAAAATATTTTTTTGTTGAAAACACTGTAAAACTAATTTCCTAGGGGCAGTTTTTGACGCTGAATCCGAATTTGACGTCCGTTTTGACGTCCGACGTCATCTGACGCAATTTTTTGACGTTTGAAATTTTTGACGTCAAAATTTTTTTGCCAAAATTGAACTTTTATGCATTGAAATCAGTGAAATACAATAAAATAAATGTTCATATGTCTTCGTATGTGCCGTATTCCCGCGCCCACCAGAAATTTTGGAAAAAATTTTGACGTCAAAAATTTCCGACGTCAAAGTTGCGTCAGATGACGTCGGACGTCAAAACGGACGTCAGATTCGTATTCAGCGTCAAAAACTGCCCCTAGGACGTCATTTTGAGGCATTTGGGACAAAAAAATATTTTCTTGGAAAATTTGACCAAAATTGTGGATACAAACTACATAAGTACCAATGTCAACGTGGTGGATGCTGATGACGAGGCTGGTGATGATGGGTTCCCCACTCAATTGGATTTCCCGCTCTTCGGAACCTCTCCTATGGGGGTAAATATACATACTGCGGATAGTAGAATTCACATTCAGGCTTGATTATGATTATTTAATGAGATTTTTTTGGTCTATGAATTTTCTACTGAATTCTTGGCCATTGCACGAAGACATCGCCTTCAGCCAAAGGCTCGAGCAATTCTGTTAGATCTTTTACAGCGGACAATGCCTGAATGTATTTATTTTTGCACACATTTCATAAATTTTTTTTCATTTTAGCAAATCGATGTCCCCAAACAATTGCTGAGATGCGTAAATTGGTCGCATGCGATGAACGAACTCATAAAGGCTGGTTTGGACCAAGACAGAGTATTCGCAATTGATTGCCCCTGATTTTATTTATTGCTTTTGGTATACTCAAGGTGCAATCTTGCCCTCGACTTCAGTTTCGAAACCTCAAATAATCCGACCAAAATCGCATTATTTGCTTCCCACAATTGCTCAACATCAGCCTTCTTCATCTCATCAACTACCCAGTGGTTCAAACAAAGTGTGATCTGAATTTTCAACCATTTAATTATCTTTTATTCATTTTAGCCTATCAACTCAATTGAAGATTCGATCTATTGCACTCCGACGAATTTTGAAAGTTCCTATTTGGACGAAGAATGTATGGCGGAGGAACAGGTGGAAGAACAAATTATCGATGACCAGGGAATGATGTACTATCAGCCTGAGGAATTCGTCCCGGAAGCACAACTTTTGGTGGTAATGAATGGTCTGAACATTTTATTCATCAATCAATTCGAATCCAGCCTCACATTTTCCAAACGATCAATCGACTCAACCATGAAGTGGCGATGTTGCGTGATAGTCTCCAAGTCAAAAACAGTCATGGAACAATGCGGAAGGTCAAGCGGCGCAATGTTTTCTCGGATGGACAGGGGGGACTTCATGTCAGTGACCATTTACTTAATTCTGATTTTTGATCCATTTTTTTCTAATAGATTTATGATACAAATCAGAAAAGAGTGTTGCTCAATGAATTAGACGACGAGGGATTGAGAAACACCATAGATATTAGTCGCAACGACGAACAACAAAGACTTGTATGAATGCGTCAATAGCAATCATTTGACACTTTTATACTGAAATTATCAGATTTATGGACCCAACGATATCACGGAGATGGTGCTGGACAAGTTGGACCTGGCCCCGTATTTGCACAATCCCAGTCTTTGCGGTCGTATGGTGGCCGATGTGCTATTTTCGCCCGAATATTTGGCCGACAAACATATTTTGGCGGAAGGCCAAGTATCATCACGAGCTCGTTTGGAGATGTTGCCGCCCGAGATGACGCGACTGTTTTACGGTAAAATATCAGTGAAAATTGATTAATTTTTTGGATTCAGACAGTCTGCGCAAATTGGGTGTGTCGCGCATTGCGGAAGATGACCAGGAGCATTGGTTGTACCTGGCAAGGGATGGGGTGAACCAACGGGCGCGCGATCTGAAGGCCAACCGGAAGCGCAAGTTCTACGTTGATGAACAACAGCCAGTGTTCAAAGAGGACCAAATTTGATGTGAATTGATTGTATTGACCAGTTAGACATACTAAGTATATAACTATATTGATCAGTTGGACATACTATATAACTATATTGATCAGTTGGACTGCTTCTTACATACTAAACTAGATGAACAGGTGGGATCAAGGAAATGAAATAGAAGGTGAAAATTCTTTAAGTTACCAGAATTTCGAACATTCTCTGACCGAATTTACAGTGTCTATTAATGTTATCTCTCACTTTTTTTTTCTCGCCGCGAAAAGATAATATAAAATAGAAGAGAAAATCGTTCATTTCACAAATTGATGATTCAATGCGTTTCTCCGGCGCCAATTTTCATTCTTTAGCTTCTCCACCCTCTTCTCTACCTGTTCACTTGTCATTTTTAGCGCTGGATTATATTTAATGCACTATTTCTATACATTATTTTGAATTTTTTATTTATGTATATTTTGGAAATTATTGCATCCGATATATCAAAATATCATTCCTAAATTGGTCATCATTATTATCAATTTTTTAAAAGAAAAAAGGATGTATTCCGTGACGGCGAGGAGCTGTGCCCTTATAAGGCACTTGGTCCGCGGTTCTTCCGCAACAATCAATTTCAACCCTTTGTTCTCGGCTCCCGGCCCCCTCCCTCAATTCACTCCATTTCTGATCAGTTTGCCTTATTCTTCTTCACAATCTTCACCATCCACACCAGTGCCGACTAAAGAGGAACCGAGTGAGGTGGACAAGCCCAAGGAAGGCGAGAAGAAGTTCCAGTTGAGGCGTGTTGAATTTGCATTTGAAGATCTTGTAAGTGGGGATCGGATCCATACAAATGATGACACACTTTTTTAAGATTCCGAGGTTTTTGAAGGGAACCGTCATGGCACTTTTCCCTCTATTTGACGAGGAATTCGTGTACGAGGACAAGATTCGCAATCTTTCTTACGAGTTTGTTGATTGGCAATTGATTTCACAATTTTCTAAACCATTTTCCAAGTTTAGCAAGGCATCGCTTCCCCTTTACGCTGCAAAAAAACGATTCCAATTGATAAGCGAATCGCCATACACACATTTTGAGGTGATTTGGATTCATTATACATCCAGCCTGGGATATTTCACTTTCCAAAAATATAAATTCAACCCTAATTAATCTGTTCGTCCAGTTTTTGATTACGATTGATGAATGAACTTTCCTCTTCTACTTCAAACCAAGGTTGAACCAGAGAGAGATCTGGTTTTTGAGCTATTTAAAAATCGATTTTTTCGAGAGGGTTGGTTATCTGAAAAACTAAAATAAGCGAAAACTATAACGGAATTTGATCACTTTTATTACTTAAATGGCTTAAGGAAAAATGTCGGCTTTCCTATAGAGACTCAATTTTGGAGAAGTTGAGCGTTGAGCCATATACTTAAAAAATGGGGGTCCTGGCAGCTCGAACCCTTGACAACTCGAACCCTGGCTGATTCAAGCGTGATAACTCGGCTTAAATGCAACCAAGAAAATTGCTCTTGGTGTGAAAAGATAGGACTAAATGTCTGCTACAAACTTGCAGAAAAGATCATCCGATTTGGCCAATTCCAAAAAAGTTATGGCCAAGATAATCACTTGTGTCAGGAAAAAGGCCAATACGAGTGATTATCTTGGCCATAACTATTCTTGTATTAGACCAATTTAGATGGGCTTAGACTCATTTTGTAGCTGATTTAATTCTCTATTTTTTGACACCAAGAGCATTTTTCTTGGTTGCGTTTAAACCGAGTTGTCACGCTTGAAATCAGCCAGGGTTCGAGTTGTCAAGGGTTCGAGTTGTCAGTGACCCTAAAAAATGATCATTTATGGTATTTGCATTTGCGATGGATATTGGATTCCTCCCCCACTCCCTGTGAATTTTTGGGGGAAGGAGAGAGCATGCGGCACTATCTGCAAAGTAGCACTTTTTGGGACTCTAACTTTTTTTGAGTCTCGGGACTCAAAATCGTTAAAAATAATACAATTAAAGCAATTAAATTTAGATAATCACAATAATCACACATATATATTGAGAGCAAGTTAGGTTATCTGCCACTATGAAATACTGGCGGCACAGAAATCTGGGCAGTATGAAATACTGGCGGCAGTGGCGTAGCCAGGGGGGAAGGAGGGAATTCCCCCCCCCTGAAATTTTCAAAACCCAAAAAAAATGAAAAGGGTCCCCCCTGTTAAAAATTTTTTTTGGAAAATTTTTCAGAAAATTTTTTTCACCAAAGGCAAAAATTGGTTCAATTTCCTTAAGAAAATTTTATAAAACCCCAAAAAATTTTCCCCGGCGGCCCCGATAGGGGCCGCCGGGGACCCCCTCCCCCCATTCCCCCCCCCTGAAATTTTTTTCTGGCTACGCCACTGACTGGCGGCACAGAAATCTGCCAGTATGAAATACTGGCGGCACAGAAATCTTTATTTTTTTTATGAAATTTTCAATTCTAAAATTACGTTTAAAATCGTTTTTAGAATAAAGAATTAACAATAAATAAATAAAATATATAATCAAAATGATTTTGAGTCTCGGGACTCAAAAAATATTAGAGTCCCAAAAAGTGCTACTTTGCAGATAGTGCCGAGCATGCTTCCTCTGCCACTGGCCATTGGGTCTGATTTCCTTCTTTCTTTTTGAGACCCATAACCACTTATGACTATGAACGAATTTAATATTATTATAGGGCATGATCTTATTTTAGACTGTGGGCACTTACATTAGCATGGATGACAGCCTCGTTTCGGTGGTATGGCGTTTCACTCAGCCAAAGAACAAAAGACAAGCTTATTTCATATCGCCCAAACGGATCCCCGCCCTCATTCGTCAATTCTTCACCAACTCTGTCAATCGAAAGTTGCGCTCACGGCCGGAAGAATATGAGGAAATGATGAAGAATCGGAGCCCAGCTTTGGCGAAGGAACCGGAAAAGTTGGAGTAAGTAACATTAACACCGAATTAGAGGGATTTTCTCCGAAATTTCTATGGTTTCAATCATATTATTATAAATAATTTATGAATTTCTTTTTTTAATTTGATTTTTTAGATTACTGCGCAAAGTCGAAGAGTGTATGGACATCCACGTGAACGATTTGGGCAAAGTGACGCGAGTGATCAACAGACCCGTGACCGCCTATGACTATGAGCTGATTGAGCTAAGGAAGTCGGAGAAGGCCATCGAGAAGAAGGAAGTAGAACAGGGCAAGAGGCCCTCATCCTATGAGCGGTACCTTTAGCTGCGAGACCATTCATTGTTTAGCATTTCATTTGGAAAAAATTATATTTTCATTTGACTCGACCAATCACCATGAGTTCAATGGATCCAAATCCATTTTTTTACATTTACTACTAGTAAATGCCAATAATTTTCAAATTTTTATTTAAAAATTTTCGATTTATCGATATCAACAAGACAGTGCGAGCGATGATCTCCTGCCGGGCGGTCTCCGGCCGCCTTCTCCTGGCTAGATTGGCCCCCTCTCAGCCCTGCTGCTCTTCCGCCTTCTTCCCCGTCCGTGCGACGCCTTCAGCCCTGGCCCTTCCCCCTCTTCGACTTCTCTTTTCCTCCAAAACTCTTCCTTTTTCCAATTTTTCTACAAATTCCCAGAATTCGGACGACAAATCCAATGAGCGACCGCAGATGTTCCACCTGGAACATGTCCAGAAGCGGTTGGAATTCACGGTAACTTGCTAGCAATGGGTACAGATGATGGCTTTTGACTTTTCAAACTACTTGATACCGACATTCGAATTTTAGAAAAATGATTTTCAATTTAATATATTTTTAATAAACACATTGGAATGACCAATTTTGTTTTAAAAAGGTGTCACTTATGTTCAAAATGCGCCTGGATTACACCTTTTATCGCAAGGATGTGATTTTGGAGGACCAAATTCTGCAAGTGATCCGAGTGTGAGTTGTCTGTTTCAGTTTGGGTTCCTTCCTTAATTATTTCTTCGGACTTTCAGTGGCCTTCACAATATGATTTCCCACATGGGTTTTGTGTCCATGATGGGCGTAATTTGCTTTTCACACATCGAAGTTGAGGTGGAAAAGGCCTTCGCATTGAGAAATTCCGAAAATCATTTTTATTTATTTTTTAGCCTTTGAACATTTCGCCAATTCTCGAGGATGGCACGGTGCGGTTGCGCTGGCGAATTCTGTACCAACACTGGCCCCAAATATTCAATTGGCGAAATAGAAATCCGGAGTACAAGAGGAAGAATGTGGGTCAAATCAAAATAAAAATTTGGATTTGAATTCCAAATTGATTTTTTTAAAAATATTAAACATGGTCTCCGAACTTTCCTTTCAGATGAAATGGTATGATGGGTATTCCATTTTCTACGTGGATGGCGAGGGTCTTGTGTACAAGGCGACCATCCAGAGGACCATGCCGGACGACTCGCTGCAGTCGGTGAAGAACAAGACCAAGGAGTTCGCCAAAAGGGTCGGAGTGCTGCCCAACTCCACCCAATGTTCTGTTATGAATGATGCCGATGATCATGAACATCATCAACGGACGACGACGGCAGTCCAATTTAAGGATTTGCGGGAGCGGCAAAAACACAAAGGGGAGGAGGGAGAAGAGCCGAAGAAGAGAAGGGCCATGGTGGGAAGAAGCTGAATGGGGTGGATTTGATCATTATCGGGGACGAAGCACTACCCAATGTTTTTGATCGGTGTGATAAACCAGTTAGGAGATCCGAATGGTCGATGATTTGACTTTTGTTGATACCGATTTATTGATTGATTTGCATTAGAAAATGTTAATTTCGAAATCCAAAAGAATGGCTTTGGTTTTGAAGCGATTGTTCGCGAACAGAGTTGCACTTCCAGCGAAAGCCACGGCTTCCGCGCTGCACACCAGTTGTCCACAGAGCTTCCATTTCATGAAACGACAGGTGGGTGGGGGAGTTTCAGACCTGTATTTGGGAGAGGCCAAGACCAAAAAATCATTAGGGTTCTTCCATTGTTAAAATTTTTAAGCGAAATTTTTTCCTTTTCCTCCCCGAAAATTTCGAGCCTAGGGTCCATTTGCTGGCACCCTTACCCTTAAGTAAAATCCCATCATTGTCATTCCAATAATAACCAATTTTCACTTCTTACGAATCCTGTGGTAAGAAGGTGACCTTTTCAGGTGACCGTGGACCCGGAACTCGCCAAACTGCGAGAAGGACGGAAACGGCGGAAGCTGGAGAAAGCAATTCGGATGATGACGGAGTTCAGCAAAAAGCCGAAACCTTTGGAGGAAGTGTGGGTGGACCCGAAACACCGCGAGACGATGGAAATGCGGAGGAGGGAGCCGGAAGAGCGGACGGAGGAGCAGGAGTTCCGGAAGACCATGATCCGGAAGAACTACTCCCGGACCAGGGCACGGCTAGCCCGGTGAGACAGCGGAATAAAGAGCAAACAAATATCCTGAGATTTAGACTGAGAAACAAGATTTAGGTTGTTCTTTTCTAATCATTGCAGAAAATCAAAAATTCATTTTGGTCGAAAAATAAGGGATAATTGAGATTTTTTGTCAGAGATGATCTGAACTGGATCAAGCAATCGATGGAGGCACAACGAAGAGCGCTGGAATTGTTACAAAAGGTGTCGCCGAGGCTGTACGAAGCAGCTGTGCAACCGGACGAGGACCTGAACTTTTATCATTTTGAAGGTCGAATTATTCATTCTAAGGGTTTCTAAGGGTCGCCCCATAGTGTCATTGGTAGCATCATTCTAAGGGTCGCCCCATAGTGTCATTGGTAGCATCCCCGACTTCCAATCGGGAGGACCAGGTTCGATTCCTGGTGTGGCACAAAGGGCAAAAGGAAATGACTGTCTCCACGTGGGAAGCAAGCGGGAGCGGGACATACCTCTATAGCACTTTCGGAGGCAGAGGACCCACAATACCCCCTCCAATGCCACTTTCGAAACCATCATTTGCACTTAAAGACGGGATGGCATTGGCTACATTTCCTTTTTCATTCTAAGGGTCCCAACGGATGGGGAGGGAGGAATGAGAGTCCATAGAAATCAGACAAAAATGAAAGAAAAATATAAAAATTTAGCTTTTATCGATCCCTTAGGACCCCCAACAAGGCCAGCAATCGAGGGGTACCGGAGTCCGGACGGGGACTACCAGGACGTGACCAAGCAGTGGCAGATGCCGGTGATGCCCATGCTGGACAAGAAGCTGGGTGTGGGGAAGCTGATCAAAGGGCCGAAGTACAAGAAGAAGCAGCTGGAAGAGAAGCAGCAGCAGAAGGCGCAGAGCAGCAGTGCGATGGCCTAAGGCATGATGAGGACGAAATAATACAAAAAAGAAAAATGATGAAAAGGGCCGAATTTTTAGACTATACCCATTTGGAAAAATTGAATTCAAAAATGAAAATGCCTTGAGGTGATATTGATTTCCAGATAATTTATTCCATATCTTTGCTGTTTAACGATCAAAAAATTCAGTCCTATCGCCTTCATAATCTATTTGTAAGTCAGGAGTTGAAATAAATACGAATATTTTACTACATAACCTGATAGTTTGAATCGTTCGTCATTTTCACAATTCACAAATGGGTGGCATATTTTAGAAAAGAGATGACACTCTCGAGTTTTCGAAGGTGCTTATTCCAAATCTACATCAGCTTTGGGCGTTGATTGAATTGCTTTGAACCTAAAATTTTATGGAGCCAATCTTTTACTGTAAGTGGCAGAGAAACATGACGGCAAAAGAATATACAGAGAGAGAGAGAAAAGAAGGCACAGAGAGAAATTTCATAAAGGAAAACTTCCTCTTCATAAAATCTTGTTAAAAACCATTCATTAGAATTTTTACGCTGATTATAAACCTATTAATAATTTTGTCAATCATCCGATCTCTGTAAATTTTTTTTTGTTCTTAGGATTTTCCAAAATTGCCTTATTAAATACACCATTTTTGTTCTCTGAGTTCTTATCGAATGATCAAATTTCTAAATTAAAAAGGTCAAGGGTTATAGCGAGGAAAGGAAATTCTGTCTTTTATGATTCAATACATATACTAAAATAAAAATGATCAGTAGGCAGAATTTTTTTTTACCCATATTCATCGATATTTTGCAAATTTTATCCACATTGTGGCCATTCGATTTAAAAATCTATTTATATTCTGATGTGATGATAATCTTTTTTTGATCTTGAGTAGATAGATGCATGAAATGGTTGGTAGTCATTACCAGTATCGGAAATGGAAAAGATTATACAATAATGGTTGGAAAGAGAAAAAAGGTTAATTGGTAAATGGTAAAGAAAAAGGAAATATTTTGGTGTATGATACATTCAGCCAATAGTATAATTTGTTGATGTGGTCCAATACCATAAAATCGCAATAGATCCAATGTCCTTAAAAACAACTGCTCGCATTTTAAGTTTTCAAGCCCAAAATTTCGTCGGAATTGTCGGCTGCAACTTCTTCGTGAGCGTCTTCAACTTAACTACCTCCGCTTCCTGCACCTGCTGAGCGGATGACTGCTGAATCGTGCTGCCGTGCTCTCCTTGCACCTGTTCAATGTCGATGCAAAGCGAATCTCCGTCACTAAATCCAATTAGATGGTCAAAATTTCGCCAAACTATTCGTACGTGCGCAGATTGTTGCGTCCCCGTTTGGCCNAAGCAGTGGCAGATGCCGGTGATGCCCATGCTGGACAAGAAGCTGGGTGTGGGGAAGCTGATCAAAGGGCCGAAGTACAAGAAGAAGCAGCTGGAAGAGAAGCAGCAGCAGAAGGCGCAGAGCAGCAGTGCGATGGCCTAAGGCATGATGAGGACGAAATAATACAAAAAAGAAAAATGATGAAAAGGGCCGAATTTTTAGACTATACCCATTTGGAAAAATTGAATTCAAAAATGAAAATGCCTTGAGGTGATATTGATTTCCAGATAATTTATTCCATATCTTTGCTGTTTAACGATCAAAAAATTCAGTCCTATCGCCTTCATAATCTATTTGTAAGTCAGGAGTTGAAATAAATACGAATATTTTACTACATAACCTGATAGTTTGAATCGTTCGTCATTTTCACAATTCACAAATGGGTGGCATATTTTAGAAAAGAGATGACACTCTCGAGTTTTCGAAGGTGCTTATTCCAAATCTACATCAGCTTTGGGCGTTGATTGAATTGCTTTGAACCTAAAATTTTATGGAGCCAATCTTTTACTGTAAGTGGCAGAGAAACATGACGGCAAAAGAATATACAGAGAGAGAGAGAAAAGAAGGCACAGAGAGAAATTTCATAAAGGAAAACTTCCTCTTCATAAAATCTTGTTAAAAACCATTCATTAGAATTTTTACGCTGATTATAAACCTATTAATAATTTTGTCAATCATCCGATCTCTGTAAATTTTTTTTTGTTCTTAGGATTTTCCAAAATTGCCTTATTAAATACACCATTTTTGTTCTCTGAGTTCTTATCGAATGATCAAATTTCTAAATTAAAAAGGTCAAGGGTTATAGCGAGGAAAGGAAATTCTGTCTTTTATGATTCAATACATATACTAAAATAAAAATGATCAGTAGGCAGAATTTTTTTTTACCCATATTCATCGATATTTTGCAAATTTTATCCACATTGTGGCCATTCGATTTAAAAATCTATTTATATTCTGATGTGATGATAATCTTTTTTTGATCTTGAGTAGATAGATGCATGAAATGGTTGGTAGTCATTACCAGTATCGGAAATGGAAAAGATTATACAATAATGGTTGGAAAGAGAAAAAAGGTTAATTGGTAAATGGTAAAGAAAAAGGAAATATTTTGGTGTATGATACATTCAGCCAATAGTATAATTTGTTGATGTG
Organism: Rotylenchulus reniformis; assembly: GCA_001026735.1. Lineage (NCBI taxonomy): Eukaryota > Metazoa > Nematoda > Chromadorea > Rhabditida > Hoplolaimidae > Rotylenchulus > Rotylenchulus reniformis. The sequence continues at coordinate 55,112 of LDKF01000157.1, read as the reverse complement.
GTCCAATACCATAAAATCGCAATAGATCCAATGTCCTTAAAAACAACTGCTCGCATTTTAAGTTTTCAAGCCCAAAATTTCGTCGGAATTGTCGGCTGCAACTTCTTCGTGAGCGTCTTCAACTTAACTACCTCCGCTTCCTGCACCTGCTGAGCGGATGACTGCTGAATCGTGCTGCCGTGCTCTCCTTGCACCTGTTCAATGTCGATGCAAAGCGAATCTCCGTCACTAAATCCAATTAGATGGTCAAAATTTCGCCAAACTATTCGTACGTGCGCAGATTGTTGCGTCCCCGTTTGGCCAATTCGCCTGCGGAAAACAGCGGAGCTGGCAAGGCTGTCGGCAACATGCAAATACCGTTGCCATAGCAGAGATGATGAGTCACGTAACGGAGCTCTTCAAGCGGAATTCGATCTTCTTTGCTCTCATACACAACAGTGCAACGAACGGGCTGAGCAGTACCCTGTCAGATAAATAATTTGAAAGGGTGGACTTCAATCTTAATCCAGAACAAAAATTATTTCATGATTTTTCAGTTTTTCTTTAAAAAATAAAAATATTATTTTTAAGCATCAATAATTTTTCAAAATCGAAAAAGTACTGAATGAACGAGGACTTTGCCCATGACTTTTCTGTATTTTTGATATATTTATTTGGTATATTCATATATTGAAAATATTTTTATATTTTCATTTATAAATTGTTTTATTCGCACCACATGAGTATCAAATGATACCAGTGGTTTGCTCAAGAAATAAACTTAAATAAAATTACCTTTTTTAGAAAAATCATAAAAATTTATTTTTCCAAACGTTTCTTAGTCTCACCTGCAAAGCTTTGTGTGCAACGAGCAGAAATTCGGTTAGCACGGGACTCATCACGCCCCGATCCACCACCGTTCCCGGCTGCACGTTCTGTTGCGGAGCACTCGCTCGCGGATCCACACGCGACGGTATCAGTCGGTAGTTGGAATGTCGCTGGCAAACCACGATGGTCACTCGGGGTGCCTTCTTCATTTTGTCCGGCTTCTCGATATGCAATTCCCTCACTGCCTGCCCAAATGCTTTGCCTTCCCAATTAGATACCAACTCGAATTCGCCATCAGAAACTCCGCCCCGATACTGGATAAATAAATAAAGTTGTGCTTATGAAGTGACAATGTGATTTATAAACACATTTTTGTCAGAAACGCCTCATTTCATTTCTAACTCACCACAATCAGATGTCTCGGATAACATTCATTCTGCGCCAAATAATCATTCATCGCCTTCTTAACTGCGTCTATCAATGGACGAACATCCTCCGGTCGCTGCACAGTGACCAATCGGGCTCTCTGCAACCAGTAAAAACCATGCATCTTCAACAATTGCGCTTTCTGACCAATTGTATAGGAAATCTTAAAAAAATTAAAATTTAAACATTTATTTGGTCGAGATTCGTAATATATACATACCCCAACAACAGTGGGATTTGCTGGAGGTACTCCAACACGCCGTTCGAAACGCGATTGAGGCGGAGGATGAGACATGGTAATGCCGACAAACATTCGGCGCTCGCCCAACCATTCATTGGCTCTAAACCCAATTTTTGGTTTTGAAAGATCAACGCTACATTTACACAATATCATGAGAGATTCGGTTGTTTTTTTCGAATGCCATCGAAGTGCTCAGAGACCAGTTCACTCCACCCAATTTTTCGTTAAGCTTCATCAATATGTTGTCAATGACCATGAAACCGCCACGTCCACTTCGCCATTTAGAAACTGTTTTTGGACTGATGTGCAGAGTTAAAATACCTTAATAAACAATCTCTAATAAGCATGATTTGATGCTTAAAATTAAGAAAGAAAAAGCAAGCGGAATTCCAGTCTCATTCGACAAATCAATAAAAAAAACACACACCAAATAATAATTAGTGAAAATGGAATTATAATTATAACTAATATCCAAAAGTAAGGACGACAATTAACTCACCAAATCGGATCTCCATCAGCTTAAATGTGTGATGAATATCGCCCACATGTCCGTTGTCCTTCCCATCAGCGAACAACAGCACCAATTGGACTCCTTCGTTTTGCCACTTGCGAAATTTATCTTCAACATATTCTCGATCAGTTTGCACAAAGTTCGAGTCCATCATAATGCCTCTGCTCCCATATTCTGCCTCCACAATTCCACGACTATTGGCCATTCGGATCAATTGGTTGCAAAAATCACTAAAAGTTAATTAAATTATATTTTCTGAAAAATATGTAATTCATAAGTAATTCATAAGTAATTTGCCTGCAGTTATTTTCAGGCACAGAATGTTGTACAATTGTGATGACAAATTTGTTCGGCAAAGTGGCGGGCGAGAGGAAGCGTCTGTGGGGTGTCATCTTCCAGTCCAAGCCTAAAAAATATGCCGAAAATGCAATTGAATTTCCACTCACTTCCATCGGACCGTGGTTCCACACGATCACCGTCAGAATAAACAATTGCCGGCGGATGCAGTCGCTCGCCACGAACCTGCAACAATCCATTGTCATCAATGCGAACGCCATGGGATCTGAGGAACGGATTCGCATTCCGGAGTGAAGCCAATCCCTTTTGTTTTTCGATTTCTTTGGAAAGTTGAGATGGAAGAATCTAGAATATTGATTTCTCTATCCGCTAATTTTTCAAAATTCTATCTTTTTTCTCAAATTTACCTGACATTGGCGGATCATTGCCTGCGTGAGAGTAGATGTTTGTTTCTCAAGTGGAACTCGCTGTCCATCTCTTAAAAAATCCAATTAAATTCTAAAAATATTCATTCTATTCTAAAACTAAAATTATATTGATGTATCCTTACAAGATCCGGATTAACTCAAGCGGATAATAATTCTCTCCACGGGCAGTTCGCTGAACAGCACAAGGCAATCCCGGATGATAGAGTTTGTGATGGTAGACCATATCGAAATATTCGTAGACACTGATGTCACGATCGTTGTATTTGAAGTATGTCCTATCGGCCGATTTCTCACTTAGCCCGATGATTGTGAAAATTCGTTGCGTTTTTGGCAAAAAAGTGGTTTTAACCGCAAGACCTAATAGAATTATTAAAATTGATATGTTAATCGAATTAAACTTATAAGTTAATTAATTGTAAATTTCTTGACCACCCGATTACCACACCTCGGATCTGTTTCTCTGCTTTGGCCTTCTCCTGCTCCTTTCTCAACTGCCTTTCTAAGTCTCTAGCGTCGCGACAATTGAGAAAGCCGCCCAGAAACTCATGAAGAAGTTTGTCGGGGAAGAAGGCAGATTTTTTGGCTAAAAGGGAAGGGAATTGTTCCAGGATAAATATTCAAAGGGCAGATACTCACAGTCCAACTGCATGATGGGCTGTGTTCCCTTCAGATCGTCGCCGACAAATCGTACCTGAATTAAATGCGAGTTTTTCATTAATATTTTCCCCTCTTATTACGTTTTTCTGCATGCCCTCGAGAAGAATGCGTGCATCGCCTTGTAGGTTGACTTTCAAATCCTGAGCATACATGCAGTCACCGGACAAGAAATGCTCTTTGCTGAAATGAGCCACTTCATTGTTAAAAGATCACTATTGTATCATTTATCCAATACATTTGTTATTTTTATATATTTATTTATTTTTCTATCAAATTCACGACAGAAAACAAACATCTCCTAATGGTAATTCGTACGTTACCACTCACTTTTTAAACATCTGCTGTGAGGTAAGAAGCTCCAGAAAATGAACTGCCGAACGATCCCCTCGGGCCAACATGCTCTGCACATTGCTCATTGTCAGGTCGATATGCTCGGTCAATTCAATGACTGCTTTGATGCTGTCGATGGAGCGGACGAAGGCACGGCAACGCTCATTGAGCAGTTCATCGTCGAGTTCCAACACAAATTCACGGGTTGCTGATTCGGAATCCGAGCCGTGGAGATCAAGTGGAAGCGGAATGGTGGAAAAGAGCAGCTGGGAACAGTCGTAGACGAAGCAATTCGGGTCACGGCCAAAAAAGTCAGGATTAGTCGCAATCAACTGTTGGAAGAGATCCCAGTGCAGCTGCTGATTGGTCACCTTGGCTTCACTAAATTTGGTTACGGATCAGTGAAGTAGCCAGGGGAGGGGAAGGGGGGGGGGGAATTCCCCCTTGAAATTTTCAAGATCCAAAAAATGAAAAGGTTAGTTCTTTCCCAGTGCAGCTGCTGATTGGTCACCTTGTTAAAAAAAATTAGAAAATTTTTCGGAAATACTAAGGTTTTTCCTCCCCCCCCCCTTTTTGGGTCAAAAAATAAAAAAAAAAATTTCTAGTAAAAGCCGAATCTGACCGTCAGAAATCGAAAAATAATATTTTCATATGTGGTTCTAAGTTAAAAGCACAACAAATACATAATTTTTCTTATGCATTAAAATCTATAAAGTTCAAGGGTCTAAAAGTGCATTTTTTAAACAATTTCTTCCGATTTTTCTTGCTTTAAATCCCCCGAAATGGTTGGGTTTTTAAAGTTAAGTATTTCTTAATTAACCATAAATTTTGACCGACAAAAAACTCACTCATTGCCTTTCCCCTTGCTAAGATCGTATGCTTTCGTTGTTTTGCCTCCATTGTTGTCCTTGCGAATCCGATATGCCGTGAATGTGAGCTTGTACTGGAAAACTTCCTTGACCATTTGCTTCAGATCCAACGGATATGCGTTCATCAACAAATCGACGCCATTATCGATATTGCAGTATTTATGTTCATTCGGAAGTTTACCTAAGGATAGATAAAAATTCCCTAAAAATAAATAAATAAAATACCTGGGAGAATGCCCTTTTCTTTGTTTTCTGTGGTAGTCATTGTTAAAGAGTTTAGACAATGGAAAAATTTGATTATGATGTTGAATTGTTATTGAACTAAAGAAAAAATGTAAAAAATTTTTCCCGATATTAGTCTAAATTGAGCCATAAAGTTTTTTGTTTCTATGGCACAACTAGTGTATGATCTACGAAAAATAAAAGAATGCCGGTGTCGGTAAATCACGAAATGCACTTCGAGGTGGATACAATACAAATGCACTTCATAACCACATCAACATGTCAACGTCACCGTGAGTAAAATCAGCGTAGAAAAGCCAGAGAATTCCAATTTTTATTTTAGCTCCTCAATTTTATGACGGTGACGGGAAGGCACGTTGTGTTAAAACATATTGTTGTCTGATTTCTTTTTCTCTGCTCACTCGCTTTTCCTATGGCAGTTTATAATAAGGCATTCGCTTCGTAAAATTGAGGATTCAAAGCGTTTCTCCCGGTATCCAATTGAGGATTCAAAGCGTTTCTCAGCATCAAAAACTGTCCCTAGAAGTTGATTTTGGCCGATTTTGAATTTTATGAATTTTGACGTCAGCGTCAAAAATTGATTTACTTTCGCAATGTTTTTGGTATTGGCGATCTGTCTTTTTTTTTTTTGCTTTCTCTGCCGCACATTTTTGTTGAATCGGGAACACCGTGTATTTCAATTTGCCCACTTTTTTTGACGCTGACGTCAAACAATTTTTTTTCAAAAAATTTCTTAGGGTATTTTATAAAGCTTAATCTGATTCTCTCCTCCATTTTGACGTAATGCGCCATCTGCTGACGTCCATTTTGAATTTGGTAATGCGGCATCCCGGCTATGCACATATTCGTTCGCGGGTTCTACATAACCCATGAAATAGCATAGCCGGGATGCCGCATTACAAAATTCAAAATGGATGTCAGAATCGGATTTAGCGTCAAAACCTACCATGGGAATCATTTTTAACAAGAAATGAAAAAAATCCAACGTCAGCGTAAAAAAGTTTCTTAAGAAAAAATTGTTAAGTACGGTTAAAAGTTTTAAGGACGGAATATTTAAGGACGGCTAAAGTGCAATTGAGCCAGAAAAACTGCCTGATTGTGAGAAAAATGAGGAGAAACGAATGAAGATTAAAATGTTTAGACAGTTTAGATAAGGATGTGTGCAAATAACAGAAGAAGAATGGAGAGCGGCTGAAAAATGAAATAAGAAAAAGTAATCGTTGCTCTTTTAATGTCTTTGTCTGTTGTGCTTTTCTTATTTCCCATGTCAGATCCTTCAGTAGGGTCACACCCAAAATCTCAACGTCCAAAATCTCAACACCCAAAATCTCAACATCCAAAATCTCAATGCACCCAAAATCTCAATGCACCCAAAATCTCAATGCACCCAGAATCTCAACACCCAAAATCTCAACTCCCAAAAAAATACCAAGAGCTTTAAAAATTTTTGAAAAAAAACTTGAAGCCATTAGGTTTTTTGAAAAATTCGACTAAACCGCCTGGGATTTTTTTTATAGATCCGAGGCCTGTAAAAAATCGGAAATTTTTGAAGCCTATAAATTTTTTTAAATAAAAATCTTTGATAATTTTTCACATGCATGCAAATTTTTGTTGAAAAATCTGAGCCCAGTAAAAATTCCTGAAAATCCGTATCTCTAAGCTAGGCTTCTTAAATTTTTTCAGAGGCTTAGTTTTCCAAAAATTTTCAAAGCTCTTGATATTTTTTGGGAGTTGAGATTTTGGGTGTTGAGATTTTGGGTGTTGAGATTTTGGGTGCATTGAGATTTTGGGTGTTGAGATTTTGGACGTTGAGATTTTGGGATGACACCCCTTCAGTACCTCTGTCCTTCTTCCAGGGACGTACCTAGGGAGGGGGGGGGGNCCCCCCCCCCCCCCCCATCGACGAAAAATTAAAAAATTTTCAGGGGGTCGGGGGGAAAAGGGAAGAAAAAAATCGAAAAAGGAAGGGAAAATCGAAAAAATTGACCAATTTTCTCAAGAAACTGGTCCAAATTCTCAAAATTTTCTCCGGCGGCCCCTATCGGGACCGCCGACCCCCCAAAATACGGTTAAATCTCTTCAAAAAAACTTGTCATATGCAAAAAATTTACCAATTTCTTATGAAAATAGCCTAAATTTTCAAAATTTTCTCCGGCGGCCCCTATTCGGCGAAAAATTTGTGCTCCTGCCCCCCCCCCCATCCCGAAATCCTGGGTACGTCCCTGCCTTCTTCATCTCTTTTATATGGTAAATAAAATGAAGATTGAGCACCGATTGAATTGCCTTGAACCCTCGATCTTTCGAAGTGAATTGAACCCTCGATCTTTTACAGAAATGACAGAGAAATACTCTAGTATTGTTTTTTCTACCCAAAAGTTAGCGGACGTGCTACAGTACCAATGAGCACTCTTTTTCTTTTACATGAGCACTCTTTTCGTTTTCTTCAACACTTTTTCATGAGCATTCTCTCGTTTCAACGAACACTTTTTTTTCGTTTCAAATAAAAAATCCATTCCTAACTTTTAGGCAGAAAAAACAATTTTACAGTATGTAAAATGAGCGCAAAAACGCCATTGAATTCCAAATTTTTTTTGTAGCTCCTCGATTTTTTGACGCGGAGGCATGTTGTGTTAAAACATATTGTGGTCTGATTTCTTTTTCTCTGTCCATTCACTTTTCCCATAATTGATAATAATAAATTCGCTTAGAAAAATCGAGGATTCAAAGCAATTCAGTCGGCGCCCAATTTTTATCGTATAATATAACATCAAAAGAATACACAGAGAAAAGGTGCAGAGAGAAAGTTCATAACGGAAAACTTCCTCTTTGTAAATTCTTATGTTAGAGTCGAAATAAATTTCTATACTGCGGTCGCCAGAATATGGCCGGGTTACACGACTTTCAGAGATCGGATGTCCAAATTGGAACGAAAAAATCCTTGAACGATTATGTTATTCTGCGGTAGCCAGAGCAAGGCCAATTTAAATCCATTTTTGAGGTCGGAATAGAACTTTGAAACGGATGAAACGAAAAAGATAGCAAAAAATCAGAGCTTTGATGAAATCATGATAAAATCTGAATCAGATTCGCATTCAGCATATGTGAGAATCCCTGACTACCTCTAACAGAGTAAGAATGTTTGTTAAATATAGCAGAAAAATATTTTTAAAAAATTCCAGGGGGTGGGTAAATTGGAAAAGTACCTTCATTTCTCTCTTTAACAGACAAAGTGTCAGTCATTGGAGGTTTGAAATTCCCTTTTTAAAATTTCTTTTGAGATTTTACAATATTCAAAAAAATATTGAAAATTTTTTACTATATTCAAAAAAAGAAGATTGAAGTCATCGAATATAGACGAAAAAATTCGATGAAGAATACTTGTCAGCGCTTTCAGATTGACAATATAATGTACGGACGGAGATTGATCGATCAGGAAAAGTAACTCCAGGATCTTTTGTCAGTCGTTAGCTTTTTAGAGGATATTTTTTATGAGAAAATTTAATTCCCATCAGGAAATTAAATTTTTTTTTAAAAATTTAAAAAAATCTATCAAAGGAATCGATTAGATGGATCCAATCCCCGTGAGAAGCTTTGAAAATTATAATTATAAGACCCCGGTCTTATATTAGAGCATTTACGGTAATTCAATGGGATTTGCGCCGATTTTATTTATACGCTAAAATTATGTATTTTCTCTTCTCTGTCTGTGTCTTATGATGAGGACAGAGATAGAGAATAAGGAAATATCATACCACACTGAACATAGAAATTTTAAAACAATCGCTTCGACAATTTAAGGAAAATTTTCATGCTAAAAAAAGAAAAGTCGGAGTCGGGCCTGTACTATGCGATAGTTTTTTTGACCCAAAAGTTGGAAATCAGCTCGTTATTTGAAGCGAAAAAAGTGTTCGTTGAAACGAGAGAATGCTCGTGAAAAAGTGTTGAAGAAAACGAAAAGAGTGCACATGAAAAAGAAAATGCGTGCTCATTGGTACTGTATCACGTCCGCTAACTTTTGGGTTAAAAAAACTTTCGCACAGTATAATCATTTTTTAGCTTTCACATATGTTCTATGTTATTCATTTCTTATTCACTCTGATCTGATTGTGAGTGAGATATATAAAAATTGATTATCATATTCAGCTTGGCACAAGTATTTAAATAATTTGATTCTATTTGTTTGACTTTTTGAATGGCGAAGAAACAATACGACCTGTTGTTCAAATTATTATTGATCGGCGACAGTGGGGTCGGCAAAACTTGCATTCTGTACAGATTCAGCGATGATGCCTTCAATACTACATTTATCTCCACAATTGGTATATGAAATGAAATGATTTGGGGTCGAAATGGTCCCGGCCAAAATGGTCCCAGCGTCAAAGAAATGGTTATAACCCTTTTTCAGAAGCAAAAGTGATTTTGCTTTTGCTATCATTAGATAGCCCTGGATGTTAGCTACAAAACAAGCCAAAGCCCGTTCGAATTGGCCCATTGGAAAAAAAGTTATGGCCAAAATACTCCCAATTTTTCGGACTTGGTCGATTTTCGGACTTGTTTTGGCCATAACTTTTTTCCAATGCGCCAATTCGAACGGGCTTTGACTTGTTTTGTAGCTAACATCCAGGGCTATCTAATGATCGCAAAACCGCTTCTCAATGTTGCTTCTGCAAAAAGTTATAACCGTGGGACCATTATGACCCCGGGACCATTTTGTCCCGGTCCCCACTGAAATATATGTCTCTTTTTTAATTTTATTTACATTTTTTCTACAGGCATTGACTTTAAAATAAAAACTATCGAGCTGAGAGGAAAGAAAATTAAGTTGCAGATTTGGTTGGTTTGCGTATCGAATTTTTCCATTGTTTTGAATTTTAAGGGATACCGCGGGTCAGGAACGTTTCCACACAATTACCACTTCTTATTACCGAGGCGCCATGGGCATAATGATGGTCTATGACATCACAAATGTAAAGAGTTTCGACAACATCGCGAAATGGCTTAGATATATCGACGAAGTTGGATTTTGGTTTGGTAGCTCAATCGATCTGCTGCCTTTCAGCATGCTTCCGAGGATGTGGTCAAGATGTTGCTTGGCAACAAATGCGATATGTCCGACCGAAGAGTGGTGTCCAAGGAGCGCGGCGAGAAAATTGCAGTTGATCATGGAATTCGTTTCTTGGAGACATCAGCAAAAGCCAACATCAACATTGAGAAAGCATTCTACGACCTAGCAGAGGCTATTCTTGACAAGGTTCATCTTGATAACAGTAGATATCGTGATCATAGTTCTACAAGGGGTGGGTCAACCTTGGGGCCTGCGATCGGCGATTGACCCCCCCTCCCCTCCCTCAGAGGCCCAAAATTTTGCGATCGAGATTTTTTGTCATAAAAATGGAAAATTTTCACCAAAATGATTAAAAAATTATTTATCATATATTTTATGCATTTTTTCTATGTTTTTTGATCATTTTTCTTCAAAAAAATGCGTGCAAAAAATTGGCTAATTTTCGATTTGCCGTCTTTTTTTATTACTATGAAAAAAAATTTCTTCTGGCCTCTGACGAGCTTTTTATAGGAGGGTTCGCATTTGTCCCAACTTTCCGGACACCTTGCCCACGTATGGTTCCGGGAGTGCACCGGTTTTCACCGCCGCGCTAGAAAAATGATCATAACTTTTTTCAGGTAAAACATAGAGAAATGAGTTTGGTGTCAAAAGATCAAAAGACTAACAAAAAAAGTCTACTATAAACTTGTAGAAAGAATTATTCGGTTTGGCCAAGTAGAAAAAAAAGTTATGGCCAGACCATTGGCCAAAACCACGATTTTATGGCTTAACTTGGCCATAACTTTTTTTCGACTTGGCCAAATCGAATAATTATTTCTGCAAGTTTATAGCAGACATTTAGGGCTATCTTTTGACACCAAATTCATTTCTCTATGTTTTACCTGAAAAAAAGTTATGATCATTTTTCTAGCGCGGCGGTGAAAACCGTTGTTCCGTGGTTCTGGCGGTCCCGATAGGGGCCGCCGGAGAAAAATTTGAAATTTTAAACCCATTTCCTTTTATAAATTGATAGTTTTTAGGCTAGAAACTGGAAATTTTAAGGGTGCCGGGGGAATTTTTGAAAATTGGACAAAATTAACAGGGGGACCCTTATGAAAATTTTTTCGACTTGACATTTCAGGGGGCAGGGCCCCCTGGGCCGGCGCCAGAAAAAAATTTTTTGGGG
>LDKF01000157.1:3941-34926 GCA_001026735.1 Rotylenchulus reniformis | reverse complement strand
CCCCCCCCCTAAATACGCGCCTGCACTTTTGATGCTGACGTCAAAAATATTTTTTCCCTAAAATTCTTTTAAAAATGATTTTACTGTGGCAGTTTTTGATGATGAATCCGATTCTGACGTCCATTTTGACCCAATGCGTCATATGACATCACTTTAGACCAGTGGCGTAACAAAAAAAAATTTTGGGGGGAAATGGGGGGAGGGGGTCCCCGGCGGCCCCGATAGGGGCCGCCGGGAAAATTTTTTTTGAGGTTTTAACGAAATTTCTTAAGGAAATTGATCAAATTTTTGCCTTTGGAGAAAAAAAATTTTCGAAAAATTTTTCAAAAAAAAATTTTTACAGTAGTAATGTTTTTTCCACCCTGCAGAGGGAAATTACAAAAACATCTGAAGCGAAAAAAGTGTTCGTTGAAATGAGAGAATGCTCATGAAAATGTGTTGAAGAAAACGAAAAGAGTGCTTATGAAAAAGAAAATGAGTGCTCATTGGTACTGTAGCACAACCGCTAACTTTTGGGTAGAAAAAAACATTACTAGAGGGCCGGTTTTTCGTATTTAGCATGAAAGTTTTCCTTAAATTATCGAAGCGATTGTTTTAAAATTTCTATGTTCAATGTAGTATTTCCTTATTTTCTTTCTCTGTTCTCATAAGACACAGTCAGAGAAAATAATTATGGCGTAAACACAGCATTTGAATTTCCAGCAGCGAATGTGAAAAAACGCTATTCTCTTTCTCTGCTTTGACCCTAATTGTGCATAATCTTTGAGTTATTTCGTTTTGATAAAATAACAAAAATCTTTAATGCTAAAAACGAAAAATTTCTCCTTTAGTGTAACACCCTTTTCATTTTTTTTTATCGGGGGGGGNCCCCCCCCCTTGTTACGCCACTGCTTTAGACCCTGACGTCAAAATTTTTCGTAAATCCATGACGTCAGATGACGCATTGGGTCAAAATGGACACCAGAATAGGATTCAGCGTCAAAAATTACCCTAGGGTAGCTCATTTTTTCTATAAAACAAAAAATGTTTTTTTTTGGGGGGGGGGTTAAAAAGAGGACCTAAACGACATAAGTACCGACTTAATTCACGTCGTAGTTTTTTCCCATTTTTTAAATTTCAATCTCTTTTCTAGTTTCCGTTTGGAGCGTTCCGAGTTACGGAAAAGTGGACGTCAATCGCGTATTTCCTTACCTCCGAAGCCACTCTTGACCTCGTGGAAAGTCTAAAATAATACAATTAATTTTTAATTCATTTTCTTTCACCATTTTCCGCTGCATGACCAAAGCCCCAACCATTTTGTTCCTTTTTCGTCGAGAATTTGAAAACCAATTATTTGTCAAATATCTAAATAAGATTTTCCGATTTCTATGGGTTTTTTGTTGATCAAATCAACTGGTTTAATGCCGTCAGTTGAGAGAGAGAAAGGTGATCAATCAGGAAGAGAGAGAGAGAGGGAGGGAGAAACAGACTGGCAAACAAAACAATTGTTTAGTGCAAAATGAGAGAGTGGGAGGGGGAGAGATGAAGACCCGACAATCGATCTGATGGATGGGAGGGTTGAAATTATCAATATAAAACAGCAATGAAAAGCAGGTGACCAGAGAACTTTGAGCTCGAAATGGTTCAAAGTTCGATGACCCCATGTTAAAAGATGTGTGTCTTGCCTTCTTTTTATCGTCAAATATTTGAAAAAAACATAACAATTTTGCTTCTTCTGTCGGAAAGGATAATTTGGAGAAAACCAAAAGGAAATTCAGATTCGGGCCAACAATAATGGTAAAATTCCTGGATCCAGCGAGTTGCTTTCTGTTTCTCACATGGTTAACTCCTGAATTGAAAAAATGTTGAAATCCATTAAATATGGCTTTTTACCATGATAGCATTGACCAGGTCGTTGTCAGCTTTCTTCAGCGCCTTGATCGCCTTGTTTCGAGACACATTTGCCTGTGACATCACCAGCTCAATATCCTTCTCCTCAATGCCTGTAGCATCCATCTAGAAAACACATAGAAATCATGATTCGTATCGAGTTTTACTTTTAACATTGCCGTTGATTTATATTCATGGCCGTAAAGAATGTTCCAATTTTTTCAAACTAGCATGCGAAAAAAAGAGAACGGAAGAGAAATTAGTATGGGACAGAATTTCGCTTCAACTTATAGTTTCAAAAAAATAAAAAACTTTTTTATGGCCATGAGTATATATTCAAAGTTGAATCCTAATGCTCAAACCACCCACCTCTTCGCCGTCGCTTTCTTCTTCGGGCGGCGCCATTCGATTGCGAACATCGCGAATAATGGATGTGGGCGGCTTCAGGTTTTCCACATCCGTGATCTGTGCATGCTGGGCCAAATCCTAAAATTATTACTTTCAAAACATTTAAGTAAATCACAATAATTTACCTCAATTTTGGCCTCACCAAACACAACATAGGTATCCGAGCCAGGACTTTTGTACACGTCCGGCTTGTTGATGACGAAGAGAATGCTCTTTGACTTGCGGATGCACACGCGCGATACGCCGTGGACTTGCTTTAGGCCTGGGAAAAATTAAAAATGTACTTGTTAAATTGACATTGCTTTACCAAGTTTGCTGAACAATTTGCGTGCCTTTTTTTCCGAACGCGATTGTTTGGAGCCTTTGTCGGCAACCTAAATAAACAATTTGCAAATGCAAACAAGAAAGTTTAAAATTAATCAATTGGATAATTTGGGACAATGATCGTTATTTTTAATTCTTTTTTACGTGGNTTTTTTTTGGGGGGGGGGGTTAAAAAGAGGACCTAAACGACATAAGTACCGACTTAATTCACGTCGTAGTTTTTTCCCTTTTTTAAATTTCAATCTCTTTTCTAGTTTCCGTTTGGAGCGTTCCGAGTTACGGAAAAGTGGACGTCAATCGCCTATTTCCTTACCTCCGAAGCCACTCTTGACCTCGTGGAAAGTCTAAAATAATACAATTAATTTTTTAATTCATTTTTCTTTCACCATTTTCCGCTGCATGACCAAAGCCCCAACCATTTTGTTCCTTTTTCGTCGAGATTTGGAAAATCAATTATTTGTCAAATATCTAAATAAGATTTTCCAATTTCTATGGGGTTTTTGTTGATCAAATCAACTGGTTTAATGCCGTCAGTTGAGAGAGAGAAGGGTGATCAATCAGGAAGAGAGAGAGAGAGAGGGAGGGAGAAACAGACTGGCAAACAAAACAATTGTTTAGTGCAAAATGAGAGAGTGGGAGGGGGAGAGATGAAGACCCGACAATCGATCTGATGGACGGGAGGGTTGAAATTATCAATATAAAACATCAATGAAAAGCAGGCGACCAGAGAACTTTGAGCTCGAAGTGGTTCAAAGTTCGATGACACCATGTTAAAAGATGTGGTGTCTTGCCTTCTTTTTATCGTCAAATATTTGAGAAAAAAACATAACAATTTTGCTTCTTCTGTCGGAAAAGGATAATTTGGAGAAACCAAAAGGAAATTCAGATTCGGGCCAACAATAATGGTAAAATTCCTGGATCCAGCGAGTTGCTTTCTGTTTCTCACATGGTTAACTCCTGAATTGAAAAAATGTTGAAATCCATTAAATATGGCTTTTTACCATGATAGCATTGACCAGGTCGTTGTCAGCTTTCTTCAGCGCCTTGATCGCCTTGTTTCGAGACACATTTGCCTGTGACATCACCAGCTCAATATCCTTCTCCTCAATGCCTGTAGCATCCATCTAGAAAACATATAGAAATCATGATTCGTATCGAGTTTTACTTTTAACATTGCCGTTGATTTATATTCATGGCCGTAAAGAATGTTCCAATTTTTTCAAACTAGCATGCGAAAAAAAGAGAACGGAAGAGAAATTAGTATGGGACAGAATTTCGCTTCAACTTAGAGTTTCAAAAAAATAAAAAACTTTTTTATGGCCATGAGTATGTATTCAAAGTTGAATCCTAATGCTCAAATCACCCACCTCTTCGCCGTCGCTTTCTTCTTCGGGCGGTGCCATTCGATTGCGAACATCGCGAATAATGGATGTGGGCGGCTTCAGGTTTTCCACATCCGTGATCTGTGCATGCTGGGCCAAATCCTAAAATTATTACTTTCAAAACATATAAGTAAATCATAATAATTTACCTCAATTTTGGCCTCACCAAACACAACATAGGTATCCGAGCCAGGACTTTTGTACACGTCCGGCTTGTTGATGACGAAGAGAATGCTCTTTGACTTGCGGANAGAGAACTTTGAGCTCGAAATGGTTCAAAGTTCGATGACCCCATGTTAAAAGATGTGTGTCTTGCCTTCTTTTTATCGTCAAATATTTGAAAAAAACATAACAATTTTGCTTCTTCTGTCGGAAAGGATAATTTGGAGAAAACCAAAAGGAAATTCAGATTCGGGCCAACAATAATGGTAAAATTCCTGGATCCAGCGAGTTGCTTTCTGTTTCTCACATGGTTAACTCCTGAATTGAAAAAATGTTGAAATCCATTAAATATGGCTTTTTACCATGATAGCATTGACCAGGTCGTTGTCAGCTTTCTTCAGCGCCTTGATCGCCTTGTTTCGAGACACATTTGCCTGTGACATCACCAGCTCAATATCCTTCTCCTCAATGCCTGTAGCATCCATCTAGAAAACACATAGAAATCATGATTCGTATCGAGTTTTACTTTTAACATTGCCGTTGATTTATATTCATGGCCGTAAAGAATGTTCCAATTTTTTCAAACTAGCATGCGAAAAAAAGAGAACGGAAGAGAAATTAGTATGGGACAGAATTTCGCTTCAACTTATAGTTTCAAAAAAATAAAAAACTTTTTTATGGCCATGAGTATATATTCAAAGTTGAATCCTAATGCTCAAACCACCCACCTCTTCGCCGTCGCTTTCTTCTTCGGGCGGCGCCATTCGATTGCGAACATCGCGAATAATGGATGTGGGCGGCTTCAGGTTTTCCACATCCGTGATCTGTGCATGCTGGGCCAAATCCTAAAATTATTACTTTCAAAACATTTAAGTAAATCACAATAATTTACCTCAATTTTGGCCTCACCAAACACAACATAGGTATCCGAGCCAGGACTTTTGTACACGTCCGGCTTGTTGATGACGAAGAGAATGCTCTTTGACTTGCGGATGCACACGCGCGATACGCCGTGGACTTGCTTTAGGCCTGGGAAAAATTAAAAATGTACTTGTTAAATTGACATTGCTTTACCAAGTTTGCTGAACAATTTGCGTGCCTTTTTTTCCGAACGCGATTGTTTGGAGCCTTTGTCGGCAACCTAAATAAACAATTTGCAAATGCAAACAAGAAAGTTTAAAATTAATCAATTGGATAATTTGGGACAATGATCGTTATTTTTAATTCTTTTTTACGTGGATTACTTTTTTATTGGTTATAAATCTTCCAATCCTGACCAAAGTGAAATCCAATCTTAGTCGTTAATAGAAAAAATAAAATTTACCAAAAAGTGCTCAATATGTCTACCTGCTCGCTAAGACCAGCTGCCTCCGCCACCTTCTTCTGCTCTTCCGTCACGTCGCCCTCCTCCAGCTCGGGCACTTCTCCCTCCGAACTGGACCCGTCTTCCGTGGTCGTCTTCTTCGGCTCCTCCTCCTTCTCCGCAGGCTTTACATTCTCCTCTGCAGTCACCATCGTCCCGATTGATTTATTTGTGCTATGCTAA
Organism: Rotylenchulus reniformis; assembly: GCA_001026735.1. Lineage (NCBI taxonomy): Eukaryota > Metazoa > Nematoda > Chromadorea > Rhabditida > Hoplolaimidae > Rotylenchulus > Rotylenchulus reniformis. The sequence goes on along the minus strand of LDKF01000157.1, from coordinate 29,235 downwards.
ACTTTTTAATAAATCAAATTAAAAAAGAAATATATTCAAAAAATAATCCGAATGGATTAAACGGAAAAACACAGAAGGTACGTATATGGATAACAGTCTTGGTCGATTATCTATAAATTGTTGCCATAATTGGATTAATAATACATTCTGACCGAATACAAATGATTAATCGATAATTTTCAATTATTTAGACTATGAAAATTTACATTAGATGAAGTTATAAAAGTGCGGGGGATGAAATAATGGTGTAGTACGTACAATGAAATTAAATTTGGTTTCGAATATCACAGGGTAGCGCGGAAAATAGAGTCAAGCAAGAATCTCAAACAGTCTCATCAAGTTCAATAATTCTAAATTGCTTGTGCAATCTGATGGTTTATATGCGAAAGGCCACGCAAAACACGGAGCGGGTCGACTGGGCGCCAGCGATGATAAACTGGTGATAACTTTTTTCTGGAAGGGCAGATTTTTTACATCTTGGTATTAATAGATAGCCCTGAATGTCTGCTACAAAATTGCAAAAGAGACTATTCGATATAGCCAAGTGCAAAAAAAGTTATGGCCATATTAAGCCATAATATCGTGATTTTGACCAAAGGTTTGGCCATAACTTTTTTTCAGCTTGGCCAAACCGGAAAGTCTCTTTTGCAATTTTGTAGCAGACATTCAGAGCTATCTATTAATACCAAGATGTAAAAAATCTGCCCTTCCAGAAAAAAATTATGACCAGTTTATCATCGCTGGCGCCCAGTTGGCGGCGCCCAGTTGACCCCGACCGCGCAAAACATTGGATTTGAAAAAAGAATTCACATGTCTATAGACTATGTATAAGTAAGGTAAGAATGAAAGGGATGAAATAGTCTATGAAACTAGGTAAAGTAAAAAAGAACCATAGAACAAACAAAAATCCCTTAAAATTCCAACAAAAATCTGCTTTACATGATTTCAGTGATTTTTGATGGTGCCAATAACGCATTCCCTACCCCCTTTTACCCTGATTCTTCTCTGCATCTTTATTCTATGGGTGTTTATGGTAATAATGCAGAAATCTCTCCCTATTCTCAATGGCCCAAAACAGTTCTATGGCGGTCTTTTTTAACATCAAAGTCCCTTTCTACTCATTTCCAAATCCTTCAGTCATTTCTATTGCGGATGTCAATTTTTCTGCCAATTGTTCATATGACCGATAAGGAGGGAGATCAAGTCTAAAAATTGACAATTAACAAATCTGCCAAAACTAATCCATTAATCGACCTGTTGAAGCAAGTATGAGAGCGAGGAAGCCAGTTTTCCTTGCCAACCCTTTCGATGCAGAACAATTGGGGCCCTGTCGACCCGATAAGTTCGACGAAACCTCCTACGGGAACACGGCATGTGCTGAAAACATAAATCATGCAAACGTAAAATGGACAGGACCAAACCCTGTGACAAATTGAAGCAGTTTAGAACGCTTTTCTTGGTCCAAAGAACGGACAAACTGCCAAAACCACATGACCTGTTTACTCTGTGGGGCATAATGTCGGTACACCGTGTTCCGCTGCCAATCTTCCACATCGATATCTTGCATTCCGCATAATAAGAGTTCCAATTCACGTTCATCAAAATACTAAAAAAAAAATTATGAAAATTATTAGTTAGATCGAATTATTTTCCATCTATATACCTGAAGCCATTGGAGTGGAAATACCGAAGTGAATCCGTTGAAAAAAGCCGTGGTTTGCTGCTCGATGCCCCTGTTGAACCGCCATTCGACTAACAGCTCAATATACTCATTTTTGTTCGATTCTGTCACGGCCATTTCCGATCCATTTTCCTTCAGTTCATGGGTCTTAACCTCTCCAAGTAAGTCGTAATCCACCACAAAATACAAATCCATGTCGCATTCATCAATGTCGTTATCCCGAACTAAACCATTGTAAAATGCAAAATGGTCCATTGCTATTCACTTACTCCAAACTATGGAGTTATAAAACTCGATGTCCACTGATTCCAAATCCTTGAGAGTGATTTTTCGGTTTAACATTTTCTTGTAAAACGGAAGAGTGAATCCACTATAGATGAATTTCCCGTGAAAAAGTGCCTACGAGAAAATGTACAAATTTTCGTCAAAAAACACTGATACCATGGCAATGAAACGTCCAATAAATTCAAAGTATTTCAAATGATCAGGATTAATGAATGAAGCCGGATTTATTTGGAGACTGTAATTACTCGAATTGGCATACATAAAGAGGCAGTACATAGGGTTGAGCACTTCATGGGAGAGCAAGAAAAACCACTCCCTTTATAAAATCAAAATGAAAATGAAAATATAATGGCTTAAACACCTGGCAATTCCACCATAGTCCAATCCATCCTCCCCTTTGAATTGTATATACAAACGACGGCGCAAATCGATCGGATTCTTGCGCATGATTTCTTGGAATGAGTCCTCGAACAAGTTGTTACGCGTAACCGATATTTTCACGTGATTTGGCACACTGTTAGAATAACACAGGTAACGGAACTGTGCAACTTTGTTCTTGAATGTCTTATCAGCAGCCATTTGCAGTCCAGGTCCTCCGAGAGGTCCTGATTTAATAAAGGAACTTAGATTTTCAAAGAAAAGATACTAATTTCAGTTGAATTTAATTTAAAAAATGGGAAATTTACCGACTGGACGCCCAGTTCTTGGGTGGTTATAGGTAGTTGTCTTGGTGTTATGATCAATAAAGAATGGGACGCCTTGCTCTGTTATGCGCATTTCCCAGCCTTCGGGCAGCGGCGCATCTTGCAAACTTAAAAAATTATATTTTTTAACAAAACCTCATCAAGATACAGGTACCCTTGCGTTCTTGGATCCTCCCACTGAGTGGTTCTATTGTGATGATTGACGAAGTAATGACGGCCCGTGTTTGGGTCCTCTCGACGCTCCCAACCATCCGGCAATGGGCCCAATGGGTCATCATGTTGCTTAACATGAATATCCTGTAAAATAGCTAAGTATCCCCTTCATACATTGTACAAAAATCGTTGTTCCCATTGATGCATCGCCTGCGAACGGTTCGATTCCCACTGCTCATGAGCTGCCAGCATGTCCGCTGTTGGCCGTTGCCAAGTTGTAGTTCGCGTGTTGTGATCTACGTAGTAGACCCGACCCCGAGGATCCCGGCGCGATTCCCATCCGGGAGGAAGTGGCACATTACTTGGACGAACCCAGGTGGTACTCTTGGTGATGTGGTCCACGTAATACCTAAACATTTTATTGTCCAATACGCGTTATAGCAAGTTTGATTTTTTTAGTTTAAATAATTGATGAGCACGAACATGAAGTTCCACCGACATAAAGTTTTGGAGAATCTTTAAATGCTTGGATATACTGGTACCTCCGTCCGTACTGATCCTGCCGCATCTCCCATCCATCTGGCAATGGCTCTTCACTGGTCTGACCCTGGTTGGTCGCCAGAGGTTGCGGCATTATAGTGTCCCGATTCTTCGGCATGGGCCCATTGTTTACTGCGGCGACACTTTGTCCGACATTGGGGAGAGATGAGCTTGAGCTTGGGGAAGTGCCATTGATGCTCATCGATTGAATGCCATTCGGAATTGGGAAATGTCTTAAGGAAGTTGAAGGTTCTACAGCAGCAGAATCAGCTGTTGAAGGAGTAGTTGAATTGGCGCGAACTCCTAAATAAATTTTAAATCAAAAAATATTTTTTAAATTTTAACCTGCACTCCTTCTTCGTGTCTTTTCAATGGTTCCGTTTATGGATATCTTCAGCTCCCCGGTTTTTGATTCGGGCTCCCTACCGTTTTTGCTAATTAATGGCACAATTACTTTCTTATTTTCAACTGAAATCGATTGGAAATTCTACAAATTATAAAATATTAATTCAAACATTTCCCATTGTCAGATTCTTTTCGCAGCCAATGAGATATTTTGACAGATTTGGATGCCAACAAAGCGTCTTCAAACACCTTTGCCTTTCCCAAGACCCTGAATTCGATGATGGAATTCTCTGAGACAGAAAGCTGAAATGTCTCATCCCAATGAGGCGAGTTTGTCTTCTTTTTCAGGGTTGTTCGCTTCTCTTGGTCAGCGTTCGAATCGACTACAATTTCTATGTAAACATCTGGGGCTTTGAAATTGAAGATTCCGCCTCCATTCAATTTTGCAGATACAACTAAACAACCAAAAATCAAATAACAAACGATCGCTTTATATAAACCTGTGAGTTGTATGTTAGAGGAACGAGTAATTTGGGCACTATTGATTGGGCCATTGATGATTGATGGATCAGCATTTCCAACGGCCATAGCGTGGATGGTGTCCGTTTTGGTCCCAAAGTAATCGAACTAATTGAACCAAACTGAAACCGAAAGAAAAAAATATTTAATCAGTTTGACCAGCAAAAGAAAATGAATAATGAATATTTATAAAATCAATTTATGATCAATGATCATATATAAATCCACAAAAATGCCAAATATGAAAAGGGGATATCGATTAGCAAAATATTAATTTAACTAAATACATATGCTCGAGAATTAGCATTCATTAAATTTGATTAAACAAATAGAAAAAAAGAATAGGACAGAAGGAACCGGAGGAACGACTTAACGAGTGAAATTCGTGAAAGGGTAGAGAGAGAACGGATCCGTTCTCTCTCTACACTTTCACGAATTTTCCGTTAACGGAGAGGGAACGAAGGAAAGGAGGGAGGGAGAGTGAAAGACACGGGAGCAGAAGAATGAGGTCCCGGTACTGTACAAAATTCCCCATAAGCCCATAATTTACAAAAAGAAAAATAAGGTTTTAAAACATTTTTTAGGTTTTTACATGATAAAAAAGGTTTTTACATGATTACATATGATAAATTTAGTGATTCCCAAAAAACCCATGGGGGGTTGTTTCATTTCGGCGCCGATTGTTATAAAATTAAAATAGTCTCTCGATAGAAATGGATTTTTCTATGATCTTTTGAAGCGAATTCCTTCTTGCAAAATAGCACATAAAAAGTGAATAAATAGAGGAAAAAGAAACAACAACAATCAATAACATAACATGGAATGTTTACGCGTCAGATCATAGAGACGGAAAAAGAATTTCATTTCTATCGATTTTTTGCGCTGATTTTAACTCGGATCGGAGTTTGGTGTCAAAAAATTGAGCAAAAAATTAGCTGTAATTTGAGCTTAGCCCATCCAATTTGGTCCACTGAAAAAATTATGGCCATGGCCAACATATACAATTTTTCCGGAATTGGTCGATACGTGTGATTACTGATCCATTTATTTTTTTGCCATAAATCGTTTGAACATGTGAATATCGGGAATTATTACAACGAAAACTTTCCTTCGGCATAGGATAGAATCGGTCGTTAGTTTTCAATTTTTGAAAGTATTTTGATGTTGGCAATCTGTTTTTCCTCTTTCTTTGATAATTTTTGTTCGTTTCATAAATTGGGCTCATTGCCGATTCGAGGTAAAAAAATAAATGGATCATTACTTTGGCCATAATTTTTTTAATGAGAAAATTGAAAATTTCGGCCATACAAACAAGGAGAGGTACAGCGGGGAAGGAGGGGAACCCTTATGAATTTTTCCCGACTTGCATTGCAGCCTCCCCTCACTCCCTCTGCCGGACTTGGTTAAGACACTTCCACTTTTGTTATTTTTTTTATATTTGAGGATTGAGGTTGATTAATTTAATTCCATTTTTAAGCTTATTCAGATGCAATTGTTGGCGACGGACGATTGTTATTTTATCAAATCCGTGCGAACAATTCTCAAATGTTGCAGGGTAACCGCGAATCTTTCAGTTTTTCACCATTCCGGTAGACCAATAAAACTTGTTGGCCCATCTTAATGCTGTTGCTTCAGATCTCGCCGCTCTTAATGATTATGAGCTTTTGGGCGATGTTTCTGCTTTTATTGGTCAATTTTTTTATATTCTGACATTTTTTTTAAGTTCTTGTTCTAACATTTTTTTACAGGGAAAGTAACCATTGAGGACATTCCCTACCTCCTCCTCGTCACCGAATGCTCCGAGTTGGCCCGCATTGAGTCGGTTGGTGCCTCTCTGATGAGAGTCGACAAAGTCTGTGCCCTTCCCGTGCTGACCGACGGAATGATTCACAAAAGGCTTTTCGATCTTTCATCATTGGACAATTTTGAACGATTGAAGAACCAACCAAAGAAATTGGCCAGACTCATCTCCAATAGAGTTCCTCTCAGGAATCTACCCACTTCTTCCAAATTAATCGAGGAAATTGTATGTCTGCCGACGGAATAATCAAAATATAATTAATTGGTCATTTAGGTTGCCTTTTTCAGTCAACCCAAAAGCTTCTATTTTTCGCAAAGTTTCGATATTACTCGCTCTTTACAAAGGTGTTATTGTCTGTAAATCAACCAATTCCATGTAAATTTTAGTGGCTGTTTGGAAAAGGGCACCTCTGATCATCGCTTCTTCTGGAACAGAGACTTATTGAAGGAATTTTTCGTTAACGATGGAACTCCGATCCCGGCCTTTAAAGAATGGATCACCCCGTTAATATATGGTTACATCGACCACAAATCCATCGTTTTTGACGTGGATGTTCGTGCAGAAATCACGCTGATTTCGCGACGATCCACCAAAAGGGCCGGAGTGCGTTATCTGAGACGGGGCATTGACGCCAACGGGGATGTGGCGAATTTTGTGGAGACTGAGTGCATCATTTGTGTGTTCGGCCATAGTCTGTCCTTTGTTCAGGTTTTTTCAAAACTTTAGGATTATTTATCAAAAAATAAATTTCAGTCTCGCGGTTCAGTCCCGGTATTCTGGAGTCAAAAGGGCTATCAGCTTAAGCCCCCTCTGATCATTGATCGCCCTTTGGATCAATCACTGCCCATTTTCACATCGCATGTCAAACAGTTGATCACGCAGTATGGAGCTCCACTTGTGTTGGTGAATTTGGTGGATCAGTCCGGCAAGGAAGCTTGTCTCGGGGAGTCCTATTTGCAGGTTCTCGCGAATTCTGAATCCCTAATTTAATCTTTTTTTAGCATGTTTTGGCTCTTGACTACCCAGATGTGACTTTTCATTCCTTTGACTTCCACCGAGTTTGTGGGAATAGGAAACATCATAAGGTATGAGAATTATAAGAAATTGGAATTGAATTGGATATATTTGTTAGCTCGGACCGCTTTTTCAGCTCAAAGACCTCATGTCTCTGTTGGAGAGCAGCATCAACACAATTGGATTTTGTTGGATGGACAAGGAAGGACAGATGGTTTTGCGCCAAAAGGGAGTAGTTCGGACGGTAATCACAAAACGACGGATTCCAATCAATTAATCCCGTTGATTTTTAGAATTGTGTGGATTGTTTGGATCGGACAAATGTTGTACAGAGTGCCATTGCCTTGATGGTTTGTGTGACGCAATGCCGCAAATTGGGGATTGTGGAGCCCATTTCGGATGCGCCCGAGGCATTAACCCGACTTTTGCAACTGATGTGGGCCGACCATGGGGATTTCATATCCAAACAGGTGAATGGGACATTTGCCAATATTAATAAATTCTGTTTTTAAGTATACGGGAACGAGTGCGCTGAAAGGCGACATCACGAGGAATGGACAGCGAAAACTGACGGGATTTGTCAAGGACGGGTACAACTCGGCCTCTCGCTACTATCACTCCCAACTCTGCGATGCGAACCGGCAGCGCATCATTGACCTGATACTAGGCCAAACGGGGGAATCGAACATTGGCATTGAGTGATTTGATAATTTCCTGTCAATGTTACTTGAGAACTCTGTGATTTTTATGACTTATTTTTTCCAAATATGTTCCACTTCAAATTCTCGTCATTCATTTCTGTACAGCCAGTGATTCGCTTCTTCCTCCTTTTGTACCATTTTGAATTGAGTTTCCAATATTTTTTTCATTTGTCTTATTTTTCATAATACCAATGAATCCGCATAATCCTCTCATTTATCACTTCATAAAGCTTTAATTGACCTTTTTTTTGTTTTTAAACACAAATTGTTCCTTCGGATCAAAACTTTTTGTTTAATTTTATGTTATTTTGTAGTCATTTCTTTTGGGCAATGATCTCGGCTTCCACTTCGCCTCCAAAATTAAATAATTCGCTAAAGGGCAACAAAATTCTGGTGGTGGTTACTGGGGCGAGTCGGGGAATCGGGCGTGAGTTGGCGCTACAGTTGGCGGAATATTTTGTGGCGGGCAATTGCACTTTTTTGCTTTTGGCACGCGATGAAGAAGCACTTGAGGAAGTGAAGGCCAAAGTCCTGAAGAGGTGGAAAAGGAGAGAGGAAAACGGAAAAAAAAAATTTGTTATAACAGATCACCGTCTTCCCGGGTCGAGCTCGTCATCGCTAATCTGGCCCAACAACACACCGCCCCTTTTGGCATCGATACCCGGGTACGCACTCTTGAAGGTGTGGTTTCCAAACTTGTTAGAGGATTATAAGCAACCCCTTAGTTAGCCAGGAAGGGAAAACCCCCTACGAAAATTTTTCGCTGCCCCAAGATTCGCCTAACCAAGATTCGTCTAAAGCAAAATTCGTCTAATCAGCCAAAAGCCAATATTCTTTTAAATTCATTTTTGACGCTGACGTCAAAAACCCAAAAAAATTTTTGGAAAATCATCTAAAAACGACTTCGCCGGGGTAATTTTTTACGCTGAATCCGTTTCTGACATCCATTTTGACGTAAAGTGTCAACTGACGCCATTTCCTGAGGCTGACGCAAAAACCCCAAAAAATATATTTTTGGTCGATTAGACGAATTTTGGCCTTTTGGCTGTTTAGACGAATCTTGGCTTTTTGGCTGATTAGACGAATTTTGGTACGCCAAATTTTTTCTTGTTACGAGCCTGACTGTACTTGCATTGCAGTAGCGCAATTTGAGTCTAACTTCTCTAGTCAGTAAGTAAAGAAATTAAATCGATTGGACTTGCAAATAGACATTGTTGAATCAATAAGCTTGCAATAAGAAAATTCGAAGACGACGACAAAAATGAAGTGATATAAGCCAAAAGGACTTCCAAAACGAACTTCCGCTAAAACAGAATAATAGCAGGCCCGTAACCGGGATAGGGACTTCTAAAAAATTCAACAAAGGACCATTATGATTTTTTTGGGGGGGGGGGGTAAATAAATCCCCCATCTAGGTAATTATATTTATATTGGTACTGTTACCACAACCTCTATTATCTCAAAATTCTTTTAGAAAATTCCGCCTTCGACCTGTGCCTGGTCTTCCACAATGCCGGCACTGTAGGCCAAATTTCCAAGAAGTCATCGGAACTCAATGATGAGAACCAATGGTACGAGTATTTGCAGACAAATTTGGTATCCACGATGGTGCTGAACAACGCCATCTATGGTGCCCTGAAAAAAGAAAAGGTAAGAAGAAATTCAATTTTTTGATATCCATGAAAAAAGAGTGAACTTTTACCTATTAATCCTATATTTACTCACAGGAACACCGCCTGTTCATCGTCAACATCACCTCTTTGCTCTCGGTCAAGGCCTACCCCTCCTTCACCCAATACTCCGTCGGTAAAGCGGCCAGGGAAGCGTACTTTCGCGCATTCGCTGCGGAACATCCCCAGTGTCGGGTGCTGAACTACGCTCCAGGGCCAGTGGACACGGACATGCATGTGGAAGTCCGGGAAAAGTAAGGGAAAATTTGAGCTTTTATTAATAATTTTTCTTATTGTTAGATTTATGGACATTTTCCTAAAAACATTTAAACAGAACTGCATCGTACGCACGGTGTGCGACGCGCAAAGTACGGTCAAAAAAGAACGAAAATCGACTTGTTTACAGAGCCTTTTTCGATATGAAACTAGAAATTCTAAAAAATTCCCTTTAGGCTAGAAATTCATTTTTGACACAAAAATTTTGTATGTTCAAAAAGAAATTCTCAAATAATTGCAAAAGATCTCACCCTGGTTGGTAGTTTATTTTTATTTTTGTTGCGATAAATTTTGAATTGCGATGCAGCCCTATATAATGAAAATTCTGTAAAAAATCGATTTATTTATTTTTTGGAGAAAGGTTTTGTTCCCATTTTAATTGATCTGATTAAACTTAATTTTCTTTTTCTCCACCCTCCCAAAGGAGTTATGATCCTGGAGTGCGCGAGGTGTTCTCCAAACGACGTCATGAAAACAATTTGCACCGGAAGTTGTTGACACCTGCGGAAACGGTGCAAATGCTGATCCATGTGCTGGAAGAGGCAAAGTTCGAGAGCGGAGCCCGGGTGGATTATTTCGACAAATGATCAGAAATCTGATCAGCATTTGAAAATGATCATTGATTCGCAATTTTCTTTCAGACATTTCCATTGTTACTATTACATTTTCAGCAGCTTTATACTTTTCCTATATCTTCCTATTACCCCCTGTGATTCCTTTATTCTATAGGACATTATTATTTTCAGATAATAAATTATTTCTAATTAATGAGCTGTAATGGGTGAAAAGTTTGTATGGTAACTATGCATTGGACTATCACTGCGAGCTAAAAAATATATAATTTGATGAACATAACTTTTTTTTTGAGCCATTCCACTCGGGGTTGCACCAAGTCGAAGGGTTGTTGGTGTGTTACTGGTGTTGGATAGAAAATGTCCGATGAAAAAGAATAAATTATTTTGTAAAAAAGGAAAATTTGGAACATTTTTGGAAAAAATTCTTGAAACCCCGGAAAACCCACCCGGTGCTAGGGCGTTAAAAAAATAGTGCCAAATGGGGCGTTAAAAAAAGTGCCAAATGACATAGTCAAAACAAAAACTTTTTTGTAAGACTTGTTAGACCAAAAGTATAAAAGGCAAATTGTGCAGAATTTAATGCTGATTCGAATCAGGGATGGAGTCGATGGCCAACGAAAAAAATCGAATATCGAATAACGAATATTCGAGGGGTCCCAAAAAAATCGAATAACGAATATTCGAGGGGTCCTAAAAAATCGAATATCGAATAACGAATATTCGAGGGGTCCTAAAAAAAATCGAATATCGAATAACGAATATTCGGTGCCAAAAATGACCGAATATCGAATAAAAATCGAATATCGAATATTTTTTAAAAATTTTATAAACTCAAAATCAATAATCGTAAATATGATAAAACATTTTCTATGGTGTTTTTTCCAAATTGGATCCTTTTTAGCCTCTTCCAATGAAAAATTTATGTATACAAAGTTATATACTTATTTAAAAATTGTTGTATGATCATTAATCAAAAATAAAATTCCTGTGAATTGTGCAAAATTTCCAGGTTTCCATGAATTATGCAAAATTTTCACAGACCATTTTTTCAAATTCTCTGAAATTTTCAAAATTTTAGCCTTGGAATTTTTAAAATTTTATAAGACTATCGATTTATCAAAAAATTTTACAGGTCCTATATTTCTTCAAATTATTCAGTCCTCTATTTTTTAAAGTTCTTTATTATTTTCAAGGGCAATCAATTTGTCATAAAAATTTTAATAAGCCTCGATTGTTGTAAAGCAAGTTCGCAACTTTTTCCGAAAACAGGGAGAGTCCTGAAAAATGGAATCGATGAAAATTTTTTACATAAACAGGATGATAGCAAAATTTATGAAGGCTGACTATAAAAACAAAATTTAATTACTGAGGTGCCGCCCGAGTAAATTTTTATAAGTTTTAGACGTTTTTTGAAAAACGAACTGCTGAACTTTCTAACGGTAATAATAGTTAAGTTTATTGCCCCCCGGTAATAGTTAAGTTTATTGCCCCCCTTTTTCCAAGAAAAATTTTTATCCCTAAAATCATCTAAAAACTACGTCCTATGGGTAATTTTTGACGCTGAATCTGATTCTGGCGTTATTTTTGACGTATTGCGTCATCTGACGTCACTTTTTGACGCTGACGTCAAAAAATTTTTTTTTATTTTTTAGCTTTTATACGTTTTTTTATTCTGAAAAAGCTATGGAACAGCTTAGAAACTTCACAATGTTCAAACTTTACGAGAAACTGGCGTTGGAAGACAACGATTTTGATGCCTGGTTGGAGGAGTTAGGCCTGCTACATGCTCGACGGACGTGTGAATGCGGTGGCGAGATGAGCATCCGAGCAATCGCCGGCAGTCGATATGGAGCATGGCGGTGCAAAAGGAAGAATTGCAGGATGTCAAAAGGCTACCTGAAGGGCACCTTCTTTGCTGGCACACATCTGACTACCAAACAGGTCTAATACTACAACAACAACATCATCATCTAAAAATTTAACAACAATTTAATAATAAATTAAAAGGTTTTCCAACTGTCGTTCTTTTGGGCCCGCCAATTTGGAAACTACGATGACTTGGAAATGGAGACGGGGATCAGTCGGCCAGCGATTTGTGACTGGCTCAACTTCTTCAGGGACGTTTGTGCCGAGCAATTTGTGCAGAATCCTGCACAAATTGGAGGTCCAAAATGTTGAGTCTTTGTGGGGTCATTTTAAACGTAATCGACATCATTATGGAAACACCTCAGAAACATATGACACCTATTTCCCGGAATTTCTTTGGCGCAAAAAATTTGGCGATCGTGCAAATGTCTTTTATAATTTCTGGCATCATGTTTCTTTGTTTTACCCATGTGAACATCATTAATTCACTATTTCCACAATATTTGTTGCATAAAATCGAATTTCAAAAAAAAATTTTTTTTGACGTCAGCGTCAAAAAGTGACGTCAGATGACGCAATACGTCAAAAATAACGCCATAATCAGATTCAGCGTCAAAAATTACCCATAGGACGTCGTTTTTAGATGATTTTAGGGATAAAAATTTTTCTTGGAAAAAGGGGGGCAATAAACTTAACTATTACCGTCCTGAAAAATGGAATCGATGAAAATTTTTTACATAAACAGGATGATAGCAAAATTTATGAAGGCTGACTATAAAAACAAAATTTAATTACTGAGGTGCCGCCCGAGTAAATTTTTATAAGTTTTAGACGTTTTTTGAAAAACGAACTGCTGAACTTTCTAACTAAGTTAGGTTGCCGGCGGTCCCGATAGGGGCCGCCGAAGAAATTTTGAAAATTTAGACCCATTTTTCAAAAATTTCGCTAAATTGAGGGTTGCCGGGGAAAATTTTGAAAAATACAGCTCGCCTTTTTAAGAAAAATTCATCATTTTTTGAAGGAAAAAATCAAAATTTCCCATGAAAATATTCGATTTTTATTCGATTTTTTGGTCAAAAAATCGAATATCGAATAACGAATATTCGAAGGGTCCCCAAAAAATCGAATATCGCATATCGAATATTCGAGGGGCCCAAAAAAATCGAATATCGAATAACGAATATTCGGTGCCAAAAATGACCGAATATCGAATATCGCATATCGAATATCGACTCCATCCCTGATTCGAATGGTATAAAAAATTTTCCGAAATTCGAACAAAAAGTTCGAAATATCCCCTAAAAACCGTATTTTTCAGTATTTAGGGGATATTTCGAACTCTTTGTTCGAATTTCGGAAATTTTTTTATACCATTCGAATCAGCATAAAATTCTGTACAACTTTGCCTTTTATACTTTTTGTCTAACAAGTCTAACAAAAAAGTTTTCGTACAAAATTTTGCATTTGGCACTTTTTTTAACGTCTTAGCACCGGAAAACCCCTGGACTACCGCTGTCCAGACGAAACACCCCTGGACTACCGGACGAGTGTCCAGACGAAACAGCAATGAACAGCAAGCAGGTCGCTTCTGTGTCGATGGCTAAGCCCCATAACTGCGCTTTAGATGATTCAGCAGAACCTCTGCCAGCTGGAAAAGCAGGACTCACTCCTGCTGATTTACACACAACTCGTACGGTTGATGATCTACTTTCGCTCCACCGATTGCTCCTTTTGGCCGTGTTTGCTCAATTTTCCTTTCCACTCGATCAGATATATCTATGGCCAACAACCATCGGCCAAGCTTTGCTCTTTTCCCCTCCGCAGGAGAAACTGATTAGAGTATGCAGTGATTGGTGGTCATGGTTCATGGAAGCAAGAGGAAGGAGTCCATTGGTTGGAAAAGTTAGGCTGAAGGAAAAGTCTATTCGTATTGTGAAACCAACAATGCTAAAATGAAAATTGGGAACTGATTAACCAGCCTTGAACCATCGTGATTATGAAACGAATACCTTTGTAAACTACGGGTTAAAACGACCCAATGGGCGGGGATAAAGATTCAACAAATGACCAATGGAATTAGTGTGCTCTTAACTCAGTCGGTAAGAGCATCCCACGGAATTCGAGGGTTCGAGTCCGCCGCTGGGCGCCCAACCTTTTTCCATGTCATTTGCTCCTTTCCTTATTATAGAATGATACAGGAACAGAGAAAAAAAAGTCAGACAACATTACCCAACATACTTCCGCGTCATAATCACGAAGGGCAAAAAAAAATAAGTTGTAACTTTATTCGATTTTTTGCGCTGATTTTAAATGCCTATATCAAATTTTACACTTCAATACATTGGTACCTATTTTAAAATCTTTATCCTGAAACTAGTCCAGAAAAAATGGTACTAAAAATATTTTATAATTTATAAATGATTCCAAGCGATTCGTTCAATCCGGAAAAATAAAATATATAGACTCAGGTCGAGCGAATCAGTCTAACGTAAAAGTCGGGTGGTCATGGGATTTTTCCAAAAAAATTGCGAGTCCCCCCACGGAGTGTGATCAAATTAGACTTATCAACAAAACATCTGATCTATGATAAAATAGTTTATCGCGGTTCAATATTGTGTCGAATAAATGATCTTATAAGCTTTAGAAGAATATCAAATAAGGGATAAAGCATCATTGCGTGAAAATACATTAAAAATGTAGCAGATTCTATTTATTTTGTGGGTTTTTATTTGTGCCAAACCGATCGAACTTTCTTTAAGTAAAAAAAGATAGGAAAGTCAAATGTGATCTGTGACCAAAAAGTTCATTTTGAGAGAGAAGAGAGAGAAAATGAGAAGGGATACAATATTGCGGGAATCGGAGAAAAGGTCAAAAGTTTCTGATCAAAGGTCAGAATGCATAGGGATAGAGGAGAGAAGAGAGAGGGAGGATAAAAGAGAGAGAGAATTGAGCTGTGAAGGGAAATAAGGGACAGACGGCAAAAATTGCTTAACGGGGGAGATGAGAAGGTAAGGCGTACATGATTTATTTTAAAATACAATGTCAGTATGAATGAATGGGTAGAGAGCGAAAGAAGCACAAATATGATTAAATGAATTAATATCATTGGATTTAAAAAAGTTAAATAATCTGTTATTTATTGTTTGACTGGTCAGCAGGAAGAGGAAGGTTGTCGCGGTTAAGCAGGCAAAAAACAATGTAATCGGCTTGAGATTGCAAGATTTAGAGGTGGTAGATGGGGCAGAGGTGGACGGAAGAAATTGTCAGTCATCCAGGATGATGATGTCTAAAAAGAAAAGTGATTGGATGATCAGTGATCAGATGATCCCCTTTCACCTGTATTGGTCGGCTCTGGTGGATGGAACTCGTTTTCCCCGTTCAATTTCCCATTGTGCCCATTGATGAGAGGATCCTCTGGCGGCGTTGGATGTTGTTTCAAAAGTTGCGATTCCGATTCCTTGGTGATGACCGTCATCGAGGATGGGGGCAGAAATGGTGGAAGTTGATGGTGGGACTGCTCTGGGGTGCCAAACACCTGAAAATGAACAAGGTCAGCGATGAGATAAAGTTGTCTTACAAATATCGCATCCCGATAGAACTACAAAATTCACAATTTTTACAAAAAAAATCTCGCGGAGAAGACTTCGCCAGAAAATTCAGGGCAGGGGAAGTTAGGAATTTCTGACGAGCAATAATCAGGACCGTTGGAACCCTTTGCCCTTTGCATAAATTAATTGACCAATTTTCTTAAGCAAAAGATTTGCCTCAACCTCCTCTTTGCGCATCCTAATTTTTTTCTGGCGTTAGCCCGGACCCGAGACCTCCTAGGCGTTAGGCGATGTTGATGACCGAAGACCATCCAATGATCGTGAGGTAATTTTTGTCTTTTCTGTCCTTATCCCCCTGTCCTAGTCGCTCAGAGATTCAGTAACTCGTTTTTATAAAGAAATTCCATTTATCCACTGTGCGTGATTTGCCAAGGAAAGGGGCTCACTTAACACAAGCGCACCCTTGGCTTGGGTATTATAAAGAAAAGAATAGCCTGATCTCTCAATATGGCAGTGACCAATAATCACCTGTCCTGGCATTGTGTAGAACTGCTGGGGCAAGTTCGCGAAGAACCCACTCTCCGCCAGTTCGTTGGCAAGTGTCGTGGATGTGCTGCTGCTGTTCTGCAACAATTGGGATGGCGAAGGCCCGCGTGAGTCCGAGTTGCTGCCACTGCTGCTGTCTTCACCGGACTGTCTCTGTTGTGGTTGTTTTTGTTGTTTGAATTTATGTCGGTGCTTTGCCAGAATGTCCTGAAACTCCAATTATTACAGTAAATAATCAAAATTAAAATTCGATTTCAATTACTAGTATAATTGAAATGGTTAAAATCGGACGAAAATACCAATATTTGAGTTTCAAATTATATTTCGCCTTTATGAAACGATAACTTTCGCCCTAATAACCACAGACCTGTGCTAATGCTGACGCGTCCTTTTGCGGTGCCATCGGATTTGTAGCGGAAATGCCCATAGTCGCAGTTGTTGAACTAACTAACTGACTTGTAGTGTTTGTTCCATTTACGTTGCTATTCGTTGTTTCCTGGCGTGTTCGTTGCAAAATCTCATTAAGTCTTTTGCGCCGTGCCTCGCGCTCCTCCTGATCTGGCAAGATGATGGTGGCGGATGGCGGCGGAGTCGCTGCTTTCGGAAGTATAGTGTTGGCGATGATAAGTAGATCATCTTTTTGTTGCTGATCAACTTCCTTTTGTTCCTGTAAAATTTAAAATACCAATACCAAACATTATTAATCTCTTGTTTTTATAGATTCTTACATCTTCGTTGTGTTCCTCGGATTTGGCGACATTAATTAGTGCTTCGCTGGACTTTTGCACTTGGATGTCATAGATCTTCATCTCCGTGGTTGTTCCCGTTGTTACTTCCTTTTCCTTCTCTTTCTCCTGATTATATTCCCATTTCACTTCATTTTCATTTCCCAAATTTTCATTGTCAAAAAGAAATATCTGGTTGTTCTCCTGTTGTTCATGATTTGCCTAAAAGAATAAAATATCCAAATGTCTCCGATATATTTTCCGACCTTCTCATACTCAGGTTTTTTGATATCGGATTCATTTTCGTTTAAGATTGACTCGTCCAATTGCACAATGTTTCCTTCCTCCAGTCCTGGTTCCTCAATAACTTGTTCCTTTTCCTCCATCTGATCCTCCGCTTTCATTGCCATCACAATTTCCTCCTCTTTTTGTGCGATCTGCACGGGCACAATTTCTTCCGTGGTATTTTTGATGGACTGAACCAATTGTTGTTGCTGTTGTGCCTTTCTCGGACGAATTACCGGCTTCTGTTGTTGTTGATGGTCAACCATCTTACTGCTATTCTGTTGTATCAAATATGTCGGCTTTTGGTTATTCAATGGCAAGTTCGATCTTGAAACACCCACAACT
The DNA here is from genome assembly GCA_001026735.1 of Rotylenchulus reniformis. Classification (NCBI taxonomy): domain Eukaryota; kingdom Metazoa; phylum Nematoda; class Chromadorea; order Rhabditida; family Hoplolaimidae; genus Rotylenchulus; species Rotylenchulus reniformis. Next base: position 11,656 of record LDKF01000157.1, on the reverse strand, counting down.
TTGGATTGTGGTGTTTGTTGCCTTTTTAGTGGCTGCCGTTTAGTCACTGATGGTCCTGCTAAAATCGTGACAAAGTTTATTGATTTATAATCGGTCAGAAAGTGCTTGCTTGCCTGATGGTGTTTCCACTTTTCTGCTCGAACTTTGCACATACAATGATTGGGTCATGGTCGGGTTGTTCACCATCGCTCTTCCATCATTTACTGCTTCGATGGCCTTTCTCTGCCGTTTTACTGAGCTTGGCGTCTGTTTGATCGGCTGAGCAGGTTTCTTCAACATCGGCTTTGGTCGTTCTTGCTGAGGATGGGGTGATTCCGGTAGTCTGCCTAGTGCCCCATAAACACTCCTGGTCATTGTTGACGATGAAGGACCGCTTTTCATTCCCGAAACAAGAAAACGAGACGGCATCCGAGCAGTTGTCGGCACAGTTTGCGCGGCCTGAATAATTCATTTTCATAAAATCATAATTCGCAGAAAAAATCGTTGTTTTGACATGAGATGACGGAGTGGAGTCGCGGGAGGATTTGCCCGTTGTTGAGGAGGGTCCTTGAGCGCGCTGTTGATGTTTCAGGGCCTCCAGATAGCTGAGCTCGCGCGGAGTGCTGCTTCCAAACACGTAGGCCGGTTTCTTCTGCTGATTCAATGCCGCAATTCGCGATGCTTGTTGATGAGCGCGTTGGAGCATTTCCTAAAATTTATTAAAAATGGAACATTTGGGAAATATCAAATCAATCATAAATAATTATCGGTTTATATTACCGCTTTCTTGGCGTTCTGTTTCTCCAATTGTGCACAGCGTCTGTCCAACACTGCCTTTTGCTTCTCCAACTCCCGCTGCTGTCGCTGACGTGCTCTATCACGGAGTTCCGCCTCCTTTTGCTGCGCTACCCGCGCCATCCGTTCGTTCTGCTCGCGAATTTTCGCTTCCCGTCTTAATTTAAAATTTTTGATGATTTGAATTAAATAAAACCATATTACATCTAATAAATTAAAAATTCCAACTATATTTGCTATAGTCCCCTCCCTATTCACTTGGCCTGCAGTTCTTTCTCGACCGCCTCCTTCCTCTTCAGCACTTCCGCCGTCTTGTCTCGTCCAATGTACAGGCTCCTCGTAAAACTTGTGTCCATTTTCGAAGTTGGCAAGTCCTTGTGTCAAAAAAAGAAAATACATGGAGAAAATGTAAGAAAATAAATGTATTGCATTGAATAGAAATAATCATTGCCATAATAATCATACAATTGAAGTACTTTTTTATATAGAAATCAACAATTTGATGGAAGAAACAATAATAAAACAAGTAACAACTCATTTCTTGCCCTGCTTCTTCAGCTTTTCTTTCCGCTTCTTCACTTTCTTCGGCACTTTCACCGCTCTTCTCTCCCTTTTGTCTTCCTTTACTGCGTTTTTTCGTGCTTTCCGGGCACTTGGCGATTCTCCCCTCGTCCTTACATATTTCTGGTGATTTGTCTTCTTGATTTCCTGATTCTCATTTTCTCCTTCCGAATCACTGCTTTGTTCGGCGTCTTCTTCTTCCTCTGAATAATTTTCCTCATCCGAATCAGATGATTGATCCTCAAAATGCACTGTTTTGTCTAAAAAATGATATTATTATTGGATTTTGAATATGTTCCTAACCGGTATTCTGTCTGTTTTCCGCTGTTTTAGCCTCTTCTTCAATCAGCGTCTTCCCGATGACCTTTTGGAAAGGATTGTTTACCTCTGCCCCCTTCTTCTCCAGTTCATAATCTCGCTCAAAATGGGCAATATGGTCCAATTTGTGGGGAATGTATGCACTCATGAACAGTGCGTCATCAGGCAACGGACCGTCCGAGCATTCATTGTTGAGTATTTTCCCAAATTCCGACTCGTCGATTAGCGGATCAACAATGGACTTAAATGATAGATCATTATGATAAAAAAAAACTGAGAAAGAACTTCAAAAAGCCGTTTCATGCCGAGCACTCGGGCACCCCGTTCCTTGAAAAAACGAGTCACATTGCCAATGTCCATTCTGAGAAATTCCAACGAATGGGGATGGTCATGCTCGACCGATTGGGAAACGTCGATCACGACCAGCTTGCCATTGTGCAACAGCATGTTGTACTCCGAGAGATCTGCAGGAAAACGAATAAATTTAATATAATTGATGCGAAATGGAACCTGCATGGACTAGTCTGCATTTTCTGTACATGTCACGCATAATTTGCACACAATCCCGGTACAATTTGTCGGCTAATTCTGCCCCCAATTCTTCCACATTTTTCAACAACGGCGCTGCCCATCCATCCTCGCCGATAAATTCCATCACCAAAACATGTCCCTAAAAGCATTGGAATTCTAAATTTTTCCTTCTACTTGGTTTTCTCCAATAATCTAAGCGGACCTTTAAAAGGATCGGTTTCGGAACGGGAATTCCGGCTAAATGCATGCGTTGAAGATTGCGAATTTCTTTTTCTGCCCAAACGGCGACCATCTTTCTGGGATTATGACGGCAATATCCTGTCCGATAACTAAATGAATTTAATTTTTAAATTATTAATAAATTTAAAATGCTGTTGTGTCATGAGATTGAACCTACCGAAATTCCCCCGACACATATCTATCCCGGTCTTTGAACGTCAAAATGCTTGTTTTATACACTTTGATGGCCAAACTCCCGGTCTTGGTCACTCCTCGGTAAACATTGGCCTCCTTGCCCGTGCTAATGCATCCCTCCACAGCTTCGACCATTCCTCGTTGGATGAGTTGGAACAGCACCAGTCTCGTCTTCGGGTCCAACACCTGCTCTACCGTTGCTCTATTCGCCCGATCCTTCAGCCTCCGGTGGTGCTTTCCTCCTTCAAACTGGTTCATGTGAAAGTGGATGAATGCTTCGCCACTGCGCAAGGCCTGGGAACGAAGCGCCGCTGCAGTGTGCGCAGAGTCCACATTTGGGATTTGTCTATTTGGCTAAAGTTAAAATTCTAGAAAATTAATGTCTTTTCTTAAAGAAAATTGCAAAATTTCTACCCTGTAATTTGGTAGATTAGCCGATGTAAATTTTTTGGTCAAATCTAAATTTTTGGCTAATTAGGGAGCAAACAATTGCAGCACCAAACCTCCCGAAAAATCCTCGCAATCGTCTGCCAATTCCTCATAATCACTCCCACTCTCCTCCGCCTCCTGTTGGCCTTCATAATTGCAGTCATCTTCTTCTTCTTCCTCGACATCCTCGATTATCAAATCGGTGGTCAATCGATCGTCAACACAAATGTTGTCGGAATTGAACGCCATTTGTTCAGTACTATCTGTCGATTATGAAATGTTGCCATGTCAATTGGCAAAGATGTATGGACAATTTCAATGTTATGTTTACAAATCATCCGCCGGTCCCCTCCCCATTGTAAATTGAATGTTTTTCATTCAAGATCTGTCGACTGGGTGGGTCGGGGATTGAAATCAAATCATTTTCAGATGAGTGAAATCGAGATTTTTGACTTTGATTTGTGAGGGAGGAGGAGGAAAGTAAAAAGAAAATGACAGCTGCGGTTGCGGCTATTTCTCAATTCTGCTGGGTGGCTTAAAAAAGGACGGAAGGGGGGGGGGAGGCAGGGGGACATTGTCACTTGCTTGTCCGCCCATCGTTCTCGCTCTTAACCTCAATGAAGTGGAATGAAACAGGAAAGAATGGAATTGGGAAAGAGAGGAGGGAAGGAAATCGGTGACAAAAGCCAAAAGGCCTAATGTGTAAAAATAGAAATAACGAAATTGGACGATTTTGCTCTCATAAGGGAAACCTGACCATTTACAGTAACAAACAAATTAATAAAAGTTCTAACAAAATATCCATATGACGAATTGTCCTGCTATGCTAATGGTTAAGTTTTTTAATTGCTCCTTCATTTGAATTTATCATTAGGCTTTTCGTCCTTTAGACATTATGTATATACGGAAGAAAAGGAGAAAAGAACATGGAGTGGGAGTGTGAAGAGTGCGCTACCCCACGTTTCGTCTAAAAGGCACGTTTCGCTTAACCACCTAACCACGAAAAAACAGTCATAACATAAAATCAGCGCAAAAATTCCATTGAAATTGAAATTTATTTTTGATTTTCTCTATGAAATTTATATTTGCAATTTTTTCTCTGTGCAATCCTTTGCCTCTCTAACTTCCATTTCTCTGTTAGGTACTTCAGTGAAAGATTCGCTTCATTTCAAGCAGCGCCCAATTTTCATTTTATACAAATTAGTTTCGTTTTGGCTTACAATTACGATTCCGGTGCTTCAGCCCGTAACGAAGAAGATGCTTTCTTCATTTTTTGGTTTAAATGAAAAAATTTTAGATGAAATGCGTTAGAGTTAGACGAAACGTGCTTTAGACAAAACATGGACTCGCTGAGGAAAGATGCAAATTAAAAAATTGAAAATCATGCAAGATTTTAATTTTGTTTTAATTTAAATTTAAAAGGCAATCTTTGGGCGGGCTGACTATTTTTCTTTTATCAATAGGCCATTTTGAATTGAAGTCAATTTTAGGATCGGCTAATTTTATGCAAGTACCACAACCACATCCCCAAAAATAAACCATGCCGTACCATACCATGATGCTAGGGCAACTGATGATCGATGATCCTGATCAAAAATTACTAGTAATTATTTCTTAAGCGCTACACAATATTCTCATTCATTTTTGATTGATGCGAAATAAAAGCAAGACAAATCAGGATATCAGCTCGGTAATTTATGGGCTTGATGAACAGAAAAAGTGAAAAAAATATTTTCTATCTTGCAATTTAATCATTTTGTTCAGATTTTTGAAGAATCTTTTGTTGAAATTCAAACAAACTAAGCAGGGTGGCTCTTGCCTTCTCTCGGGCAGACGGAACTCCGGTAAAACATTGGTGCTCGAGACGATTATCCAGGAAGAGTTCCCTTCCGATGGAGAAGTTCGTGTTGTACGAATCGACGGTCTTCAGTACAAAAGATTTGCGGCAACTTCCAAATTATTCGAACAATTGAGATTGAAAGATATGATCGAGACTCAAAGAGAAATGGATACGGAAGAACGAGATGAAAGTTCACCAAAGAAAAGAGGAAAGAAGGAACAAAAAACCAAAACTACGGAAAGGGAGATGGAAGTAAGAATCATCACAAGGAGGGGCGGATTTATATGCACAAAATTTGCCAAAATATGGCATAAACGTGTTCAAAAATGTCAAAATATACATAAAAATGCAATTTTTTTGTTCAGAAAGTGCATTAAACTATTTGATGAGTGGCTTTACACATATTTTAGGCATTTATATTCAAATTCTCCAAAAATTATAAAAAAAATCGTTGAATAGAAAAAAATCACTTGGTTGAGCTCCACAAAAAATGCAATAAATAAATGTTAAAAATGCCATTTTTGGTCAAATTTGAATTTTTTTCATTTTTGCTTCTAGCCTTCCGCATCTACGACTGAATCATTGTTGCTCGTAGTTGATAATTTTGAGGAATTTGCTATCAAACAGAACCAGAATTTTTTGTATAGCATTCTGAATTCCAGTCAAGTGCATCCTTGGTTTGTTCTGCTCATCGGTACAACAGAGGTGAATTAGTTGCAAATCCTTATCCCTTATCGTATGATATTAATTTGCAAACAGAACAGTGTCAATTTGCTGGAAAAGCGAGTGCGATCACGACTTTCCCGGCTGAAACTCAATTTTAATCTTCATCCTTCCCTTGAGGATTTTACCAATTGTTTTGATCAGTTTTTGGAGTTATCATCAGTGCCAAGAGAAATCATCAAAGTTTGAACTCATTTTTTCCTTTTGATGTCTTATTTTGGTTTTATTTATCAGCAACTCAATCAGGATCCGGCTTACAGGGAACACTTGCACGATTTGTATGCTCGTCACACGGGATATTGCTATGTCAAAAAATTGATTATGTTATTTGAGAAAATTGTCTTGGAAAAACAAAAAACTCATTTTAACCCAGCGAAATCTCTCCATTTTTGCATGGAAGCAATATTACCATTGGACGACAAACAACGATTTTTGGCCTGTAAATTTTTACTTAATAAAATATTTCAACAAAAAATTTAGCGATCAGTGTGCGTAAACTTTGCTTATTATATTGTTTGGTGAAGTTAGAAGAGAACATGCGACGGGTGGATTTCACATACCGAGAAATAGGCAGAGGTGAATTGGTCTTATTTTAATTCAACTTGATCAGTTTTTTCAGAATATGCTCATTTTAGCAATAATATTGACAAGTCAATGCGTTCTCCCGACTTTGTGTTGTACAAGGATCTTAACGAATTGCTCTCAGCTGGCCTCATTTCTCTGACTAATCGATCGGATTGTGGGCAGTTACAATTTAGGCTAGTTTTAATTTTAAATTGAAAATAGGAGGTAGCCAGAATTTCGAGAGGGGGCACGAGAAAAATGAAGGAAAGTACGAATTTTAGACAAAAATCACAAAATGGAGTCGTACCTCATATCGCCCTTTCCCAGGGTGACCATCTCCAAATACGAAAAACCCGGCGCCGACCATAAAAAACCCGGAAAAATCCCGGAAATTTTTTTATAAAATCCCGGAAAAACCCGGCGCATTTAAAAAAAGCTCAAAAATATGCGTCAATATATAAACAAGTTTTATACTTCATTTTTTTTAGTTTCAATTTCATACGGTTTCACTCTCCTTTTTCACTTGACATTTTTGTTGAGAAATAAATATTTTCGAGGTATTTTTTTTTAATTTTAGCATGGAAAGGTGTCGTCGGCGGCTCCGATAGGAGTCGCCGGAGAAAAATTTTGCGATTTGGACCTTTTTTGCCTTAGAAAATTGAACATTTCTTTCCTAGAAATTTCAAATTTTCAGAAATAATTTCATGATATTAAGAGGTGTCGGCGGCCCCGATAGGGGCCGCCGGAGAAAATTTTGAAAATTTGTGTCCTTTTTCTTAAGAAGATTGACCATTTTTGGAGCAAAAAATTGATTTTTAGGAACGAAGTCTAAATCCCGGCTTTTCCCGGCATAGAAAGAAAACCCGGAAAAAACCCGGAAGGGACCCCTGTTTCCCGGAAAATGCCGGGTTTTCCCGCTAAAATGGTCACCCTGCCCTTTCCCCTTTCGACCCCTCATACTTCGTACTACACATTTGGACCCCTCGTACTCGTAGTAAGAATAACCGATCACTGGGCAGGCCCCAGGTGCGGATAAAATAGACCAATTCTTAAGAAAATTGGTCAATTTTTCCGATTTTTTTCCTCTCCTCCCCCATTCCCAATTGTCCCTAGTTATATCTTTGTCCATATTTTCACGCATATATTTCAGAAAAGTGACGCTGAATGTTGAGCAGGAAATAATGATCAAGAGCATAAACCGAATTGTACCATCAAAAGTGAAAGCGTGGCTGACTAATCGATAAAGTTCATTGACTCCTCTCCCCCATAATTTTGTCCCTAATATTTCCTGTTTTTATTCCATAAATTAACCTTTTACCATCTCATTTCCTCTAGAAAGTTATTCCCTTAAATTCTGAATGACTAAATTTTCCAAAAGATTGATTTCCAACCGTTTTTAAACCACTTTCCCATAATCCCACCAGCAAAATTCATCATATCAGGTTTTCTGGTTTCCCTGTGAAAATTTAATCTGTTGGGAGTGGTGAATGCACTGTTCCTCAATATTCACAAATACTCTTTTTCCTCATCCATAGAATCCAGGGAAAGGGATAATGAATTG
>LDKF01000156.1:68208-95429 GCA_001026735.1 Rotylenchulus reniformis | reverse complement strand
GGGTGCCGTTCTGATTATGGGCGCTGTTCTGATTTTGGGCGCCGTTCTGATTCTGGGCGCTGTTCTGATTTTTACTGGAGAAAATTTACGAATTTTAAAACTTTTCTTAAATTTTTTTTGCGCGGTGCTGGTGGTCCCGACAGGGGGCGCCAAAGAAAATTTTGAAAAATTAGTTCTTTTTATCTTAAGAAAATATTAAAGATATTTTTTGGAAAAAATAATGTTTAGGATGCCGGCGGTCCCCCGTTAAAAGATGATTTGTACCGATTCTAAAATAAAATCTTGGTTATCCTTATCTTGCCCCTATTGCCCCTTTTGGCAATGGTAGCTTATTGCGGTCCCGAAAATTAAAATTCATTTTTTCTTTGGAACACAGCGGCCCAGCTGTCAACCCAATGCGTCAAAAAAATCAGCTAAATTGCTCTCTATTACCAATTTTGGAAACAATTTTTTAAAATTTTTCAACGTAAAATGATAGAAACAAATCTATATTTTAATTTAGACTGGGTTTAACGAAGCTGTGTAAATTTTTTTTATATTTTAAAAGTAATTGAACCCGGCGCCTTTTTGTGTGGGGGTTGACAAGCCCTTTGACGGTGGGCCGCTGTGTGGAAACATACATTCTGAGGGTTATCTGGGGCGCTAAACACGAATCTGAACTCCATTTAATCATATATTACAATGTTATACATGTTTAAGAGATCCCTTACCAAGATTATCAAGATTTTTTATTCAACTAAGATTCCAATTTTTAGCTTTCAAAAAAATAATAATGGAACTTTTACACTTATTCCAAATTTTAATTTCTTCTGAAATTGCCTTGGTAAGGATGTCTGATGAAAATCTTGGTAACAATTGATCGTTTTAGTCTGATACTGATAATTTACCATTTATTTCGTGGTTTTACCATTCAAATTGTTAATCAAATTAGCGTTAACAAAAAAGTTTTTTGAAAAATCTTGATAATCTTGATAAGGGATATCTTAAACATGTAAAATATGACACAACGGAGTTCAGATTCGTGATTAGAACTCCAGAAAATCCTCAGAATGTATGTTTTCAATGAAAAAATTAATTTTAATTTTCGGGACCGCAATAAGCAACCATTGCCCTCCTTTTAAAAGTCTTTAACATTTAACAGTTAACAATGCATGAATTATTTATTTTTAGGATTTTAGATTGTTATTTATTGGTAACCAATATTAGTAAAAACATCATGGCCAACAACGACAAACCTGAGGTTTGGATTTCTGAATATTTGCTAAATTTTTGGTTGAAGTTAAATAACAAAAGTTTAGGACCTAAAATTTTATTCTGTAAAGTGGGAACACAGGGCCGTCTGAGGAAATTTCAGACATAGTTCCTTTGGCACGACTCCAATTTACGCGTCCAATCAACATTTTACGCGTCCAATCAACATGCACTTTCAATTAAATTTTTACGCATCCAATCAAATATAATTTAAAACAAATATATTTAGGTGAATAAATTTTTTTCTTCTACATGTGTGATAGTTTTGTTCGTCGTTTACTTGTGATGTTTGAAAATTTGGATCCGTTCATTTCCAAAGAAACCCCATAATAAGTAACAACTATTCCAACAAAATGCTGGAAGAAGATGATAGGAGGGTAAAGGCATGTAATTATGTTTTATTGAGTTTTGATCGTTAATTTTTTAAATTTTGAATGGAGCACAAAAGTTTGATTGGATCCCAAAAGTTTTATTGGACGCGTAATTTGATTGGACGCGTAAAAGTCGATTGGACGCGTAAACTGGAGTAGACTTAGGACTAGAGTAGACTGGAGGCGGAGGAGAGTAGGGTGTTGCGCGCCCAAGTGGAAGTGAGCGCATTAACATACTCGCATCCATTACCATCGTGAAATAACCATCAGGTGTCCCAAATCCGCTCGGAGATCGAGAAGCGCATCCAGGAGAAGGAGGAGGAGTTCGAGAACACGTGCAAGAACCACCAACGCGCGCTGGAGAGCATGCAGTCGACGCTGGAGGCGGAGAGTCGCGGCAAGCAGGAGGCACTGCGCATCAAGAAGAAGCTGGAGAGCGACATCAACGTGCTGGAGATCGCAATGGACCACGCCAGCAAGGCGTATGCGGATGCCCAGAAGACCATAAATAAGCACCAGGAGCAGATCCGGGAGTTGCAGCTGCAGGTGGAGGACGAGCAGCGCCATCGGGACGAGCTCAGGGAGCAGTTCCTGAACAGCGAGAAGCGCAAACAGATTCTCCAGAGCGAGAAGGAGGAGTTGCTGCACCAGGCGGAGCAGGCCGAGCGGGCACGTCGCGCTGCCGAGGCCGACTTGGTCTGTCTTTCCGGGGGCTTTTCGGACTCTGATCTGCTATTTCTGTTTTCAGATCGAGCTGCGCGAGGCGGTCAACGACTTGTCCAACCAGGTGAACAGCCTGAACGGTGGTTTGACAGCAACGACGACAAAAAACGTCTTCAACAGCACATTTATGGCGGATTCATGATGAAGTCGGATCCGGAGGTCGCGACTGGCATTGAAAAGGACGAGGAGGCTGTGCTCTTTGGTAATCGAACATCTGCTGTTGATTAGCACATTCTAACTACGAAATTCTACAATTCTATTAAGATTTTTTTAACTAATTCCGAGCAATTTAGCAAAACTAGTGGGCTCAAACTTGGATGGATCAATGCTCACAGTGCGAATGCGGCAACTCATCACCTTCCGCATCCGCCTCACGTATTCACATTCCGCATCCTTCTGCATCATTCACCTTTCGCATCCTTCCGCATCACTTCTATTCANCTTGTCCAACCAGGTGAACAGCCTGAACGGTGGTTTGACAGCAACGACGACAAAAAACGTCTTCAACAGCACATTTATGGCGGATTCATGATGAAGTCGGATCCGGAGGTCGCGACTGGCATTGAAAAGGACGAGGAGGCTGTGCTCTTTGGTAATCGAACATCTGCTGTTGATTAGCACATTCTAACTACGAAATTCTACAATTCTATTAAGATTTTTTTAACTAATTCCGAGCAATTTAGCAAAACTAGTGGGCTCAAACTTGGATGGATCAATGCTCACAGTGCGAATGCGGCAACTCATCACCTTCCGCATCCGCCTCACGTATTCACATTCCGCATCCTTCTGCATCATTCACCTTTCGCATCCTTCCGCATCACTTCTATTCACCTTCACATCGCTTTTATCTACCTTCCGCATTGCTTCTATTCACCTTCCGCATCACTCCTATTTCCGTATCCTTCTGCATCACTTTTATTCACCTTCCGCTTCAGTTCTATTCACCTTCCGCATCCTTCCGCCTCATTTATTCACATTCCGCATCCTTCCGCGACACGTATATTCACCTTTCGCATCACTTTTATTCACCCTCCACAGCCTTCCACGTCACTTCTATCCACCTTCCGAATCCTTCCGCATCCTTTCCCTTCCGAATTCTTCCGCATCACTTCTATTCACCTTCTGCATCACTTTTATTCACCTTCCGCATCGCTTCTATTCACCTTCCGCATCCTTTCGCATCACTCCTATTCACCTTCCGCATCCTTCCGCGTCACTTCTATCCACCTTCCGAATCCTTCTGCCTCACCTATTCACCAGACTCACTCAAGCTCATAATGCTACAATCACTGTGAAAACAAGTCCGTGGGTTTTCTATGGTCCTGATCACGGTGGGTTTTCTATGGTCCTGATCACGGACACCTGTGTCAAAGAACCGAAACATGACATCTGAGAGTGGTCGTTTGAGTTTGGAAGCTATAATAAACGCTATAACTCAATTCAAACGCAACCTGAGAAAGAGTTTTGGGTCATTAGACTAGCCTAAATGTCTGCTATAAAAAATGATTCGGATTGTCCAAGTGAGAAAGTTAAGCATTAACATCGTTATTTAGGCGAAAGATGTGGAACTTTTTCTCTCTTGACCAATCCGGATGATTTTTCATAGCAGACATTTAGGCCTATCTAATGACGTCAAAACTGTCTAGGTTGTAGAAAAGAGGGGAGAATAAGAGAGTGAGAGAGAGCGAGATAGAGTGAGTAAGGTTTTATAGGTGTAGAAAGAGTAAGTTTTGGGTCATTAGTGAGTTTGGTACTTTTAGTCTGAGAGAGAAAGTGAGTTTGGTACTTTTACAGTTTAAGTCCCCATTTTTCCCGAATTTTTAAGGGAAAAAATTTACTTTCATTTTTTTACTAAAAGATGGCTTCCCCAGGGTAATTTCTGACGCTGAATCCAATTCTGACGTCCGTTTTACGTAATGCGTCATTGACGTCACTTTTCGACGCTGACGTCAAAAAATTAAAATTTTTTGTTGTGTTTCCTAGTGGTAATTTTTGACGCTGAAGCCAAAACTGACGTCCATTTTGACGTAATACATCATCTGAGACGCTGACGTAAAAAAATTATTGCAAAAATTCTTTTGACGCTGAAAAATTTTGACGTCAGAAAAGTGACGTCAGGTGAAAAAGTGACGTCAGATGAAGCAGTATAAAAATGGACGTCAGAATCGGATTCAGCGTCAGAAATTACCCTGGGGAACTTTTTTTAGATGATTTTACGAGAAAAATTTCTTAAAAAAATTCGGGAAAAATGGGGACTTAAACTGTAAAAGACCGTGAGTTTTGTGTAGGTGTCTAACACCTGTGTCGAAGAGAAGGGAAGGAGAAGTTTTAAAGGTGTCCAACACTCGAAGTGAAGGGAAAGAGAAAGAAAGAGTGAGTGTGAGAGAAAGAATGAGAAGTATTATAGGTGTCCAGCACCTGTGTTGAAGAGCAAGGAGGGAGAAGTTTTATAGGTGTCCAACACTGTGTCGAAGTGAAGGAAGAGAGAGAGAAAGAGTGAGTGAGAGAAAAAAGTTTAACAGGTGTCCAACACCTGTGTTGAAGAGAAAGGAGGGAGAAGTTTTAAAGGTGTCCAACACTGTCGAAGTAAAGGGAGAGAGTGGGAGAAAGAGTGAGTGAGAGAAAGAAGTTTAACAGGTGTCCAACACCTGTGTTGAAGAGAAAGGAGGGAGAAGTTTTAAACGTGTCCAACACTGTCGAAGTAAAGGGAGAGAGTGAGAGAAAGAGTGAGTGTGAGAGAAAGAATGAGTGAAGAGTTTTACAGGTGTCCAACACCTGTGTTGAAGAGAAAGGAGGGAGAAGTTTTAAACGTGTCCAACACTGTCGAAGTAAAGGGAGAGAGAGAGAGAAAGAGTGAGTGTGAGAGAAAGAATGAGTGAGGAGTTTTACAGGTGTCCAACACCTGTGTTGAATAGAAGGGAGGTAGAAGTTTTAAAGGTGTCCAACACTGTGTCGAACTGCGGAACAACGGTTTTCACCGCCGCGCTAGAAAAATGATCATAACTTTTTTCAGGTAAAACATAAATGAGTTTGGTGTCAAAAGATAGCCCTAAATGTCTGCTATAAAATTGCAAGAACAACTAACCGATTTGGCCAAGTAAAAAAATTATGGCCAAATCTTTGGGGCCAAAATCACGATTTTATAGCTTAACTTGGCCATGTCTATCCTAAGTCTACTTTGCCAAATCGGATAATATCCAACACCATTCCATTCAACCCCACCATATAGAAAGGATGCAGATAGGAAAATGGTGCCATCACCGTTTTGTAACGGTGTATCATGTAGAAAGGGAAGTGGTGTTGCAAAAATGATATTTTTACTTTTTTTTTTCTTTTTACGAGGACTGAGGGTACAATATTTAGAGAAACGGATTTAGCTCCTGCCTCACAACCTTGAGATGATAATAAAATTAGCAGTATATATATAAAAAAAAGAGAATTAGAAGTTAGGTGGGTAGGGAAAATGGGCCAAAGGACAAGTGGTAAAAAGCTCTTCATTTTATAGATTTAAAAATAATATTAATATGCCCTCTAAGTCATGGAAAAAGCGAAAAGAAACACAGCAGCGAATCCAGAAATTACGAGCTAATGGAAACCAAGAATCAACTACAAGCAATTTTTCTGAAATTCAACAGGAATCCAACAGGAATACAGATAATGTTGCGAATACACCCGGTCTGTTTCTAAATTTTGTTGTTATTTTGATCTCAAATCAAGGAAATGCCACCACGTCGTTCAATTTTGTGAGTCCAAGCGCGCGAGAGATGAGGAAACGCGATTTATCCGATGGTATGACTTTTTTAATTAATTTGTAACTAGAGATAATACAGAAGCTTGCTGCTCTTCTGTTCTCATTAACTCTAGCGAAACGCCGAGTAAACGGAAATCAATCCATGTGACTACACCGTCAATTCATTCTTTGACATTAGGTTGTACACTTTTCTGTTGCATTATTTTTTTTTTAATTTTTCAGCATCTTGCTCTACGACTCCCATTAGTACTACGCCGCTTGCAGCAGGCAACCCAGTGAGTTCAGAGGAACCCATCAATTTTCTGGACCTCAGCAAAACACCTCGCACCTCACGCACGCAAAAAAGTTCGATTTACCTAATTATACGTAGTCAAATATTTTTGTAGGAGTTACACAGTCAATTGTCCAGACACCTCATCATACACTTAAACAAATACATAATGCCAACATTTCTCTACGTCGCACTGAAGTAATAAACACTTTTATTCATTTTAAATTTTCATTTAGTTGCGTACACAACACATTCAAAGAATTGAAAACCATATGCAAAATTTACTGAGCGCACATGCAAATAGACCATGGCCAAATGATTCCAGAAGGAAAGAAACCAAAAGAAATAAAGAATACAGAAACAGTATATCAAAATAATTGGTGCATTTTACATTTTTTTCTTAAGCCCCACATAAATGTTGCACGGATTGTGACTGCATTTCATTGGGTTCGTGTCATCAAAACGCAAAAGCTTTTATAGCAGCCGCGAATTATACTAAAGACAGCGCATTGCCTACTCCTCAGATCTTTTTTGAGACTCCATCATACAAGAAGAAATGCACCAATCGATGTCACTGTAAAAGCCGATTGAAATGCGGGTCAATTTCAGCGAAACATTTGGTTAGGTTCTCATTAGCATCCTTTATGTATAACCATGTAAATTAAAGGTTCCCTATTATGATTCTGGACAATTTGGTGATGCTATTTGCCATCATTGTGGAGCATTATTGCTCAAAGCTGAAGCAGACCAGATCAAGAATGGCCGTAAATCTATGTGCTGCAACAATGGAGCTATACATACAGACCTGATGCACAATGAGTTAAATGAATTGCAAAATCCGCCTGAGCGTTTTTTGGAGTTGGTACAGTCGAATGATTTGCAAAAAAGGGAGCAATTTCTCAACAATACAATGTCATACAACAATGCATTTGCATTTGCGAGTGTGACTTCGGAAAAGGAAACCGACCCAACCGAACTCGGAGGTCGCCTAGACACTTGTAAATATAATGGTGCGTGATAATATAACGATAGCAAATGTTACCAACAGTATTTAGGTCAATTTTCCTTTAATTTTTCTGATCTTACATGCCCAAACGGAGAAAGGCCTAGATTTGCTCAAGTTTATACATTAAACCCTGATGACGCTGTGAATTTGCGAATGGAACATTTCACCGATGCTCTGTCAAAACACGCCAATATTGAAATAATGAGAACTTTGGAAGAAGTGATGCGACAAAATCCGTATGGAGAAACTTTCATGACAGCCGAACAATGCGTGCAAGCAGAGACTGAAAAATATGGCGAACGGCCACGTTTCCAGGTTTGCGAAAGAATGATAATTTTGATATATATTGTTTATAATTAGATTATTTTAATGACAAATCGAGAAGTAAAATCGGATATATTGAAAGATCTAAGGGACAGTGGTAATTGTACAGTAATTGAGCGTGCCGATGCACCGACAGCACAGCAAATAGCAGTCGTATGGGTACAAGATGATGGTTTGGCACCAAAGGCACATGGTGCTTATTCGTTTTTAACAATTCGTAATGTTAATAATTTAGGTTTTCGAATACTAGATAAGGCGGGGACAATGCGCGAACTTACAAGTGGTATGCCACAATTAGATGGATGTTGTTTCCCTATTTTACATCCACGTGGAACCTTTGGTTGGAGATGGTTTTTGGCTCTGAAGGGATCTGATTTGAATGTATCGTATTCTAATACTTATAACAACTAATTTTATTTTTAGGCATTGAAGGAACAAGAGAAGATGCAAAGGGCTTTAGAAAACGCAAGAGAAGAAGAACAGAATGATGTGATACCTGTCGATACAGGATTGATGGAAGAAAATTTTGAAATGGACGAAGAAGAAAATATGTTTGACGATGAAGGCGTCGAAGTAAGCATTTTTCTGTTCATGGCAATTCACGTCACAACAAAAATCACAGGAAACATTGGTGGCAGAGTCCGCATCACAATCAGATAGTGGCGCATTTTCCTGTGACGTGGTTGATCCAAATGACTGTGTGATAAATTCTACGGATAACGATGTTAATGAAGTTCCTCAGAAAAAAGAACGACAGATTTCACAGCGTCAGTTTTACCGATATAGAATGGCATTACGAGTCTCAGACAAGGATGCATTTCATTGGCTTTGGTTCGCACGCCGTTTAGCAGAGTATTTTGTCATTTCTGTTGCAAACCGTGTTGAAAGAGACGAGATGGATTACGTAAGAAAAATCCAAGAGAAGAAAAACTACCGTCAAGTGCTGGCGAGAGAATTCATTGAGGCGTTACAAAAAGGAATCACAAAGTACGGACCGAACGCGAAACTTGGTCGGATATTTTTCATGCCCTCATCATTTGCTGGCTCAAGGCAGTATTATCAAGAAAAATATGCGGAATTAATGACAATGGTTCAGCATCTTGGCAATCCAACTTGGTATGGTAATTTTAACGCAGATAGTTGCATATTTTAATGAAGGTTTGTGACATTCACCGGGAATTCGAAATGGCCCGAAATTGTGTCGGCTCTGCAGGACAAACAACAATATGTACATCGTGCTGACATTGTTTGCCGCATATTCATGGACAAAGTAACAGAGTTCATCAAGGATCTTACAGAACGGCACGTATTGGGGAAGCTATCTGGATGGTGTTACTCAGTTGAACATCAGAAGCGCGGTACTTTACCATTTTAAATGTTCGCAAAAAATAATTGTTCCTCTTAGGCATGCCGCATATTCATATGTTATTGATAACGAAAAAAGATTGCCGCATAACTACTGCTGATGAAATTGATCAGTATGTAAGCGCTAGAATTCCATCATTACCAGCAATGACGGATCAATCACTGGCAGCTCATCAGCAAAGGAGACTTTGGCATCTTGTGACCACTTTGATGATGCATGATTGCAATGATGCCTGTTTGGAGGAGAAAATGATAAATGGGAAAATACAACGCCGTTGCAATAAACATTTCCCAAAACCTTTCTCAGACTACACCGAAGTTTCAGGTTTTCAGCTTGATGCAAAACATTAATTTTTAAAACTCCTTTCTAGAGACAAGATATACCAATTATGTTCGCATTGAACCTGAGGAGTGCCTCATACCTGGGAGCCCGTGTGCACCAACGGACGATGTTGAATTAACGCCTGCTAATGATCCTGAGCAAGAATACGATGGTATAAGGTATCAACGGTTATTACCGCGCCCGACAGAACGTGACTCCGAAGAGACACCGACTCGCAAATACGTATTACTGATATTTATGATTTGGCCTTATATTTATTTTTAAGGAAAAGTGTGGACTTGTATTTTACCAGAAAAAACGAAGGCAAAAAAATTTGCGCTTAATGAATGACAGCAACGTGGTCCCGTATAATCCATTTTTGCTCCTGAAATATGGCTCACATATAAACATTGAATACGTTTTTGGACAAAAAGCGTGCAAATACATATTTAAATACGTGATAAAAGGTGGAAAAATATAAAGGTCTAATTAAACACAATTTTTTTGTAGGATTCGAAAAAGCTTATGTAAAGGTTGGAAAGCCAATAAGAAAAAGAAAGGGTGCTACTGATGAGGAGGATACTTATGACTACGACGAAATAGCAGCCACGTTCAAAGTGCGCTATATGACATCCATGGAGGCCTATCTTCGTCTTCATTCATATCGTATAGTACAAATGTCTCATATGTTTTATAACCTAAGCGTGCATGATGAACTCGGTCAAACAATCGTTGTTGAAGAAGGACAGGAAGAGCAACATCAATGGAAGATCAATCGGGATACCAGGCTCACAGCATTTTTCAATCTTTGTCAAACGGATTCTGAAGCCAGTAAATTGACGTATGACCGTGTTCCATATTATTACAGGTAAGACATACCTATCCATAGGAATTAAACAACAAATTAATTGAAATTTAAGTTGGGATTCAAAGCTCAGAATCTGGAAAAAGCGAATCAATCCCCGCAGTGAAGATCCTGAGACCACACCATTGTTTGTACGAGTCTACAGTGTTTCACCCAGACGTCAGGAACTTTACGCGATTCGGTAAAATCAAAGACTTTTCGCAATTAATTATATATCTAGGATACTTTTGCTTGCTCGGTCCGGACCTAAGAGTTTCAAGGACCTTAGAACTGTTGACGGACACACATTTCCGACTTTTACCGAAGCAGCCGTACATCTGAATCTTTTGGCCAGTGATGCAATTTTTATTCGCTCCATGCAAGATGCATGCGCTGATAATCCAAGCTTCAAACGGTTACAACATTATTTTGCAATGTTATTGTTCCATTCGCGTCCTTCGGATCCTCAGTCATTGTTCAACCAATTTTTGGATGAAATGAACCCTCCGGTAGCTGTGGCCGATCCTTCTGTTCAGCCGAAATCATTGATCACTCGGAAAGCCGAAGTGATGCGGAATTTAGAATATTTTCTCAATTGCATGGGCAGTTCTTGCAGGTACTTGGTCCCCAATAAACACGTTACTTTGATTGTTAAGTGAACTGGGATTGATTGGATTACCTGCAGATTACAGTTTTGACAAACAAGCTGCAATTCTTGAAGAGGAGACATTATGGGATGATTTTTATGGATCAGATAGATCAAAACATAAAACTCCGAGTCAAATCGTTGCGGAACAAATAGCTAAGTTAAATTCTGACCAACTGAACGCTTTTCATACTATCACGAATGCCATTACAAAAGGAAGCCACAAGCGTCTTTTTTTCCTCGAAGGAGCGGGTGGATGTGGTTAGTGTAATGACTTCATTAGCCTTTTTACAATACACTTATTATTGTAGGAAAAACATTTCTTTACAATACGTTAATCCGATGGTGTCTTGCTGGAAAGCCATCCCCCGAACAAGAAGAAGGAATGTCAGACGGAACAGAAGTAATTAGATGCAATTTGCATTTACGATTGTTATTTTTCCACGTTCAAGGTTTCACTAAAGCGTGGATCAGTTATAGCAGCGGCAAGTACTGGAATTGCTGCGCTGTTGCTCATTGGTGGTAGCACGGTTCACCGACATTTTTTCGTCCCAAATGATGTGGATGACACAACGCCACCACGCTTGGCTTACGGATCTACGAAAGCAGAAATACTACGGAACTTAGACCTGATCATCATTGACGTAAGAAATGGGTAGGAAGTGAATATATTTTACATTTTACAGGAAATTAGTATGCTTAGCAATAAAGTATTCCGGTATATTGATCGTACAATGCGTGACGTAACAGGTGTGGCAAAACCTTTCGGCGGAAAAACGCTGATTTTGGGCGGAGATTGGAGACAATTGGCGCCGGTGGTAGAAAGAGGAACAAGGGAGGATCAAGTGCAAGAAAGCATTAAGATGGACAGACTCTTTCGTTCGGAGTTTGAAAAATTAAGGTATTGAATTATTCCTGTCCATTTTTATAACTATCATAATTTAGTCTTACCATTAACATGCGCACTGCTCCAGGTCAACAAAAATTACGCGAATGGCTTGATATAATTGGCACAGGAAGTCATCATTTATCCGACTCAACTTCCCCAAAATCGCAACTGAATTTTCTGAGAATTCCTTTCGAAAATTGCTCTCACAATTTGGATGCTATCATCAACTATTGCTTTCCATCTGCGCTTTTTGATGATCCGTTGAAAAATTCAGATCTTATTGCCAAGAATGCACTGTTATGTCCAACTAACAATGATGTGCAATCCATCAATGATTATGTTCTAAATCGCATTCAGGGATCTCCTGTAGTCTATCCATCTATCGATGAACCGCTAGAACCGCCAAATTACAATGAATTAAATACAATGCGCAGTGATTTTAATTTGGAGGCGATNGAAGAAAACTTATATTGTCGTGTTCTCACAGGGCCACGTGCCGATGCTCGCCAACTACATATTATTCCGCGGATCAAATTCGAATATGGAACAAGCAAGAATCACAGAGGATTACGCTTCCGACGCTTGCAATTTCCAGTACGCGTTTGTTTCGCAATGACTGTGAACAAGGTGGTTATTAAATTAATGCTAACTTCGTAAGTTTTTCACCAATAGGCCCAAGGACAAACGCTTGAAAGAATGGGATTGGTGCTGCAAAATGGCCAGTGTTTTAGCCATGGACAGCTCTATGTATCTATTTCGCGAGTTACCGAAATCAATGGGATACGAGTTTTTTCTTCAATTCGCGATGAAACATCAATACAAATATGCCATTTAGCTAAGAATGTAGTATTTCAAGAACTTATAGATGATTTGTTGAGACCTCAACCACAATTACCCATGTTGCCTCTTCCACAAAATGATTTTTTGTCACTCTCTGATGTTGATGATATTGATCCGAACATCGATTAATTTTTGAGAACTGATTTTTCAAAATTTATCCCATTAGATTCTCTCACAAGAGTTTGCATCAAACTCGCATGTTTTTGGTTGATAATTACTCCTCAGATTAACATTTGATTTAGTACGCCCAGAAATTCTAAAAGCCTCAAGTCCAAAAGCTTTGGGCTTATTTACAACGATCTAAGCGATATGAGCGATGAAGAAGTTGATGATAATTTATACGAGGAAAATGAAGATTCAGATGCCAATAACGACTCATCGGCTAATAAAAATCAAGCGATCGCAGGTGACCATTTGCCTGTTGATGGTACAGATGGCATGCAGGAAACTGAAAGTAACGATATTTATGTAAGGTTTTCCTTTTACGGTTGGTCTTATAGAAGGGACACATGAAACTGAAACTAACGCTGTTGAAAATATTACGGATCAGGAAATTGCTCAAGAAAGCAATCAACGTGAAAAAACGCACAAGATCAAGCTACGGACAATGCGAAAACAGTGTTCATATTTTTTTTAGAAAATGTTCATATTTTTGGATCAATAAGTTGAAGTGAAATTCTGTCCTTTACTAATTTCCCTACCGTTCTCTCATTTTCTCATACTATTTTCTTTCGCTTCAGAATAGTTTGAAAAAATTGAAACATTCTTTATGGCCACAAGTATTATTTTTAAAATTCCAAGCTTTGGTCATCATTGATTTTTAATCATTTAAACCCTACCTTATGAAGAAGCAATTTTTAAAGAAAAAATTAAAATGTAAAATTAATCTAGGCCAGTGTAACAATCGCGAAGGCGATTGCACACCAGGGGGCAGAGCCCCCTGGTTCATTAAAAATAAAGAAATCAAGTTTTCAGAAGATACAATTAAAATAAGCTGGTGGAAATAATAAATTTAAATGATCTTTTTTATTTTATTGTAAATATCCAATGTTCTAATAGTTATTCAAAATTCTAAATAGTTATTCAAATATTTATGAGTTATGAAAAGAAAAATTTTGAATAATTTATATTTTTTTATAACGATTGATATCTTGGTAAGATTCATTTGAATAAAGTTAGAAAAATAATATTTTCTAAAAACCTTCTTTCAAATTAATTTTTTCTGGTGAATCTGGTGAAGATAATGCATCAGATCATCACCAATGACGGGCTAGACAACATCCCGCACGAAAGATCCTTCTTATCACAAAATATTTCTCAGGCAAAAATGCGAAATTTGTATAAAAAATATTTTATTTATTTTTAATTAAATTTTTAAAAAATATAAAATCGTATCTTATCTTAACTAAATTACTTTTTGAAAAATATTATATAAATAAATTAGTGGATAATATTCTTTGCAACCTATGATTAAATTTGGACAATTTTTCTTCTACAATCTAAGGATAAATGGAATTATTAAACTTGCCAAGCATTTACACAAAAGAAATTACAACGGTAATAACTTTTTAAAATAGTTTTTAGATACTAATTTGAGTAACTGGGGTAATGAAATTAAATTAATTTTAAATTCCTTAGATAAATTTTAATAGTAAGCCAAAAAGTGATCAATTTTATTTAAAAAACGTTAAAATTTTTAAAAAAATATATATTTTTTAATTTATTAATTTATTTGTTTGTTTTTAAATTTCATCTACTTTGATCAGTTACAATGTTCCTATTTTATTATTTGTAACTCATTACTTGCTAATAAATTAATTTTTTAGATGATATTTTTTTTAATTTCACATAGAAAAATAAAGAAAAATAGTCTATTCTTAAAAAATTACGAGTATTAATAAATCTAATAATTTTATGTAATTTAGGCACCAGCAAATAGCCATTCCATCATGATGATCCATCAGGTACTCGTTGTGAAATTGGATCTCCAAAATGGAATACCTACATGCAAGAAGGGAGGGTATCTGGACTGAACCCACTCCAAAATTGCATGAGAAGCTGTTGCCCGCAAGGATGTTGGAGAACAATGCACTGATCTGGAAAAAATGGTAAAATAAATTTTTGGAAATTTTTACTTTTATATGGTTGAAAAATTTATGAGTTCCCTTCGGAATTCTTAATAAAGAATTTTTTTTCGAACATTGGACTTTTTTAACGTCATAGAACTGCTCTGAAGTATTTTTCAGTTAAAATAGCCCTTTAATAATAAATTTTTAATTTTTGTCATTAAACTGTGATTTAGCACTGATAGGGCCACCGGAAAAACGTTGAAAGGGTAGTTTAATATTTTTAGTCAGACTACTTCTCTAATTTTATGAATTTTTCCCACTTATCTCCAAAAATTTTTGACCGTACTCATAATTTTCCCATTCTTAAGGCTGTATTATGTTCCCATGCTCTCGTGGGGAAAAAGCCGGGAACTGGAATCTTGTGGGGAGTTGATGAGAGACTTTATACAACCCCAGTTAGTAAGTACATATATCATATAAATTTTTTGTCTTTATTGTGCAGGACTTCGTTAAATTCATTATTATGAGATTTATCGAATTCATTTTTTAGATCTTAACAATTAATATTTTATAGGTTACTTTTTTAAAAATAAGATAAAGGTTTAATTTAATACCATCTTGAGGTCAATTATAACATAATAAAACGGACTAGTTTAATTTTGATTGATTGATTGATTGATTGATTGATTGATTGATTGATTAATTGATTAATTGATTGATTGATTGATGTATAAATATGCGACATCAGGTTCAGCAAAATTTCGCTCGCTTTTTTCATCGTTTGCGCTTTTATTTGAACAAAAAGTGACGAATAAAATAGAACATAAATAAATGGTATTTTTAAAAACATATTTTATTCTTAAAAAAATCTTAAACTCATTCCGATTCATTTGATCGGTAATAGGGCATTAGAAAAAGCCATTAAGGCTAAACCCTTTAGAAAACTTTTTTAGATTTTAGAAGACATGTCAAATTTTGAAAAAAAAAAGTTTGAAAATTAAAAGAACCAAAGGATAGTATATTGAAAACTTTTTTAGATTTTAATATATATAAAAAAATTTTGAAAAAAAAGCTTTGAAAATTAAAAGAAACAAAAGGATAGTATGTAAAATATTTTATAACTTTGTCTTTTATAATTTGAGTCTAACAGGATGTTAAAAAATTTCTAAAAGGTTTTTTCCTACTGTACCTTTTTTCTGCCTTAATTCGATGTTGGATAAAATAATGAAATCGGAAAAATGAATTTTGAACTTTCTATTTAATTTGGCTTTTTATAAAGGATTCTTTTAATCCATCCATTAAAAATTTAATGACTAATAGTGAGGAATTTTACCAATTCAAAAGAACTAACAATCCTTTGTCTTATTAAAAACTAAGAATCCGTGTCTTATTAATAATGAAATTTCATGCAAAGTTTCATATTCTATGTTAAATTTACACAAGAATATCCCTTTAAAACCGAATTGCTTTTCCTCTATTAATAATCATTTGAAAGGTTATAAGGCAAGCAAAATAAAGCAAGTTAATCTATTCGAGACATTTATGCGATGAATCTAAATAGTATTCAAAATTTAACCAATATTTTTGAATTGGTAAAATTCCTCACTATCAGTAATTATATTTTTAATGCATGGATTAGGCGAATCCTTTATAAAAAGCCAAATTAAACAGAAAATTCAAGATTCAATTTTCCTTCATTATTTTATCCAAAAAAATTTATTTATTTATTTAAAAATTTAATGTTAATATTTTTATGGTTTTTGCTAAATTATAATATCTTAATTGAATAAATATTTTACTATTAATTATCAATAAATGGATTTATTGCAAATTACAGAATAATAATTTTTAACTATTTCTTTTTCCGTTTTTATAAAAAAATTAATGATTTTATGGATAATTAATTAGTTTTTTCTTTATAATTTATTTTTTAAAACAAACCATTAAGGCATTTAGACAATTGAATAGGTAGCACACTTAGAATTTTAGAATTAAATTCTCGAATTAAGGCAGAAAAAGGGTTCATTAGGAAAAAACAGAAATTTTTTAACATCCTGTTAGACTCAAAGTATAAAATATTTACATACTAAATTTTAATTTTCGTTAATTTGTCTTTGTCTTTGTTTTTTCATTGTTGCCTCTAAAAAAGTTAAATGTTCTATGTTATAATAATAACAATAATTTAAATTAAACATTTTTCAATATTAAATACTAAAAAATTGAATCTTCGTTGAGGTAAATATCTAAATATTACATTTATTTTATGACCATATATAATCGAATAATTAATAATTATCTTTAGAGGTTAAATATTATAGTTTATTATATTATCATATATAATTTAATAATTAATATTTATAATAAAAAATAAATTTTATAGATGTTAGAATGGTTATTTTACAGGGTTGAGCTGGCACATTCAGTTCCCAAAAAACATACATAATTGGAACACAATTTTTCTGCACATGTACCGTTGAACTTGAAGCTTGATCATATTTTCCAATCGCTATCCATCATCCTTGCTATCATTAGCTAAAAATAAATTTTTTTTTGGATTTTTGAAGAATTGAAAAGTGTTTTTTTTTGGTGCTCAGCTTCATACTTCCATGCGTCATTTTCTTCAGGAAGAAGGGTCTAATTTTTTAAAAGTGAAATAATATTTATATAAAATCTTTAATAATTAATCGCATGTCCTAAGTTGTCTGATTTGGATAATGTCGCAAATAATTTTTATTAATGGATGAATGCGCTATTGTAAAAGCTGAAAAGCCGGAATTGGAATTCAGAGTGAATATGAACTTTCAAAGTCAGTATAACCCATCAATTAAATTTATATTACTTATTTATTACTATTTAAAAAATTCAAAAATCAAAAAGTCGACCCAGAGGAACCACAAAGGGGTTCAAAAAACATATTTAACTGGGAGCCAAACATTAAGGATAAAAATATATTTAAAAATTTACCTTTGTATTTCCAAATAACAATTTTTTCTAATTTGATTAGAATCTACCCTTTTCTAAGTTGATTAGATTTATATCTAATTTATGGATTGTTAAGAATTTTGGTCCTTCGCCCTCTAACAAACGCAAATTTTTGCTCAAATTTTATTCACATTCACAGGTATTCTAATAGGTAAATTAATCCTGTAAACAATCTAATATAGGAAGGGAAAACGGACAAAAGGACAATGACTTTGTTGACTTCGGCGAGGATGCGAGAAAATTATTTCAGATGTTTAAACTGTTCAAAGGCAACACCGGATTCAATAAGCCTATAGATTTCCTGAGGGGAAGTAAAAATGTTTGTAAGATGCCAATTTCATCCAAAATTCATGATTTTTAGAAAGAGACAATGGACTTTATCGATAAAAATAAGAATCTTCGTGAGAATGAACTATACGGGAGTGGGAAGAGAAAATCAAAGCAATGGTGGCAAGTGTTTGTCAAACTTTTGCGTAACAACGGCTATCTAAGTGAATGCAAATCTACCTTTAGCCAATTTGTTTTGACCCAATTGTCACCGAAAGCTAATGAATGGTTGATCAAAGGAACAAAGGTCGACAATAATACTATATTAGTAACTTAAGATTTATTCCAAACTTTGAGTTTAGGAACTGAGATTGATACCGACGGAAAAGTTGCAAATGGAAAGCAAGAAATTCGAAGAAAAAAATCAAGGCAGTAGAACGTCAATGGTCAAAGAGAAGTACGTTTGCACATTATTGATCCAACATTTTTATATGATAAATCCAAAATTTTAAATAGAACTAAAAAGCACATATTCAAGGATGGCGCTTATTCTTCGCTTGCTTCCACATCCATAACAAACACCGATACCTTCGAGGTTTTGATTACCATTTAACGAAGCATTTCATACCTTTCAGCTACCTGGATTGCGTCAGACTTTAGAGGATTTATGCTATGAATCCGGAATTCCTGGATTTCCCGCTCTATTCCAAAAAACTGAACAAGTTCTTCCGCCGCCACCCCCTTAAGAAAAGATGAACTGTCCCTTCGGGGATGCTTCTAAAATCCGGATCTGGGTCTGGACTTTTAAATCCGTAGTTTTTAATATAGCTGAAAAATTGACCAATTTTCTTAAAGTAAATTTTAATCTAAAATTTTAATCTAAATTTTCCCCGACTTCTTAAATTTTTAAAAATTTCTTTAAAATCTTCCCATTTAAAAAACTTCATTTTTTAATTTTTGATAATTGAAATTTTTCTTAAAATAAAAATTTAAAATTTCAATTTTTAAAATTGATCTTAATAATTTCGGCAAAGGACATATAATTTCGAAATTTCAGCAAAATTTGAAGTAAAAATTCCATTGGAACAGATTAAGAACAGATTTGTCTGTTCTGCTTAATCTGTTCCTGTTCTTGTTCCTGTTCTGTTCCAAATTTTGAGAACAGAATAGGAACAGAACAGACGAAAAAATTTTGGAACAGGAACAGAACAGATTTTCTGTTCCGACTTTCAAGAATAGAACAGGAACAGAACAGATTGAAAAATCCTGGAACAGAAAAACGCTGCTAATAGATCAGCAAAATGTGGGAAAATGAATTTACTAGCCAAAAAGTCCATTTTTAAAACTAGCCAAAAAGTCCATTTTTAAAACTAGGAAGTTTTTCGAAGAAAAAGGAAAAATAATCAAGCAAATTTGATTTTGAAATAGTCATTGGAAAGTGACAATTTGGGGGAAAGGGACAGAATATTTATAGGCGTGGAGGGGGATGAAATGACATAAGGAAAGGGATGAACTAATCGCCAAGTGAATGTATGAAATCCCATCTCATACACAACATCCCTCCTTCCTTCCAGAAGCTGGGCCCTTGCTCGGGTCGAACTTCCTCGTCGGCTTGGGCACGCGCGCAGAGCGTCGAAGTTCCACAGCCTGCTTCGGTGGCACATCTGCTGGCTTCATCTCTGGCGGATGCTCTTAATTGATTTTAAATTTAGTGCCTTTTTCAAATCCTAGATGAGAATTTTAATAAATATTATAGGTATATCTGTCAATTCTTATGAATAATACCATTTTTGGCAATTTTAATTTGCCGAAAACATACCTTGTGACCCCGATGCTTGGTTTGATACCGATGCTTTATTACCGCTTATATCAACAAACTTGAGTGGACCAGGATTATGCAAACTGATATGAGGATCACCTTAGTCAAAATTTTGATTATTGGAATTTATTTCTCAATATTGAGATTGTTGGGATTGGCTATTACCGTATTCTCTCTAATATAAGCATCCCTTCTATTATAAGCACCCTTTCTAATAAAAGCACCCCATAAAAATTACTCATATTATAGAAATAAGCCTTGAAATTTGGAAAATTTGAAAATAAAGACACCTTCGTCAAAAGAAAATCTGTAATTCATCTGTAACCGTAATTCCTTATGATTTTTGGTCAAAAAATCGAAAAACAGAAGCTTTGAATTTTTAATCTAAAATTTAAAGGAGCCAATGGGCCAAAAATCATCAAATTTTATTTAAAAATGTTTTAGTTTTTTGACCTTTTTGAATCAGTGCCTCACATAAAATTGGTTGAAAAATATTAGCACCCTCTCTATTATAAGCACCCCCTCTAATATAAGCAACTCTCGGAGGGACGTTGAAAAATATAAGCACCGGTGCTTATATTAGAGAGAATACGGTATTCTATTATTAAGATTAATAAATATACTTCAAATCTATCACTAATATTTTCAAGAGGAAAAATGAGAGCAAAAGATTCAATAAGATAATATATTTATATAAAAATTATTTGTGGAAGTTATATATTTTTCCGGCCGTATTTTCATCCATAAAACCAAAAAATTATTGCTTTAGATATTTTGAAATTTGATCTCCAAGTGTTTAATGCATCATAAAAATTATTATTTTTTAAATTATAGATATAGCTGGTTAATTCTATTGTTCTACCTTTGCTTTGAGGCTCGCTCCTTCCGACATATAGAATAATGTAACTAGAATGAGTATGGCGAACATGCAGGTGTTTGTCATATCTGTCTTATATCGTATTTATCTATCTCAATGGTGATGACTAGGGCATGAAAAAAAGGCATAAAAAATCGCCAAAAAGGCGCCTAAAAAAGGCATAAAAAATCGCCAAAAAGGCACGAAAAATGGTAAAAAGTGCCAAAAAGGCACGAAAAATTGATAAAAAGGCATCAAAAAAGGAACGAAAAATTGCAAAAAAGCAATTAGAAAATCCAAAATTTTATTGCAATCCCCCCAAGCAACCCAGAACTATTTTTGATTTTGAAATTTAGAGACAAGAAGAAATTTTTGATTTTTTTAATCTTTGAAAAAATTTTAGAGGCTTCGACAGAATTAAAGATGTGACCATTTTTTGTTTTTAGACCTTATTTTAATTTTTTCTTTTCTCATTCTCCTCGAAAATTAAAATTTTTTTAATTTTTGGCTCTCTATTCCAAAAAATGAATAAAAATTTGCTCCAAAAGTCAAAAAAGGCATGAAAAAGGGCGTAAAAAGGCAAAAAAGGCATAAAAATCCCAAAAAGGGTCAAAAGGCAAAAAAAGGCAAATAAAAATCGATGTTAGACAGTCCTAACAAAGCTAAAAATGCGTTTTACGTGGTTTTTAAGCCATTATGAGTCGGCAGGAAAAAAGGCAATTGCTTTAAATTTCATGCCCTAGTGATGATGATATAAAATAGTTTGCTTAATGATAAACTGAGACATCATCATAGTTATGTAACCATTGAAATTACTTGGTAAATAGGGCAGCTAAATCGACTTTTGAGGATCCATACTTGCGGACATTAACCGGTCATCAAATTGAAGTTTTGAAGAAAAACACTTTTCGATTATTGAGCAAGTTACTGGTCATATTACCGGTCACAGGCCATCTTAAAAATGACCTGACGGATTTTTATGGATCCTGATTAAAACCCAAATTAAATGTAAAAAATCCAGTTAAAAATTGCTAAACTAAAATATTACAATTTTTGAGTTAAATTAATATTTAGTTGTTCTTGGTGGATTTATATGGAATGAATAGAACAAGAATGAATTGAATTTTCCAATGTTGCTGGATTCTTTTATAGAAAAATTCTGGTCATAAGATATTGATTGATCGGATAAAACACCTCTGAAAAATCGCTCAAAAAAATCTAAAAATGGAAAGCGCGAGGTGAATATTTTTTGCACTTCGGGTTGGCAAAGCAGAACCAGCAATATCAGAGTCTATGAGTTTTTGAGGTATTTGCCAATTTCAAAAAGACACCAGAAAAGGAAAGTGCAAACTTTTTTTACGGCAGTTTATAAAAAATTATTTCCATTTTTGGAAAAAGATTTTTTTGGTCAAGATTATATGAGTACGATGCCGAAACACAAAAAATGCACAGTTGCCTACATGGTTCAGCCTTATCAAGTCCAAAAATGCCTGGTGACACTGATGAGTGGCACTTTCCATTTTTGGTCTATATACACCTGACATAACACCAAAAAATGATCAATTTTGGAAAAATGGCTAAAAAATATTTTTCATTCAGTTGCTCTTTTTCTTATTCCTGATGTGATAGCGTTTTTTTATTGCTCATCGACGAAGTGAACCCGCTTTGCCGAAAATTTTGCACCACTCCAAAAGCCTTTTGTTGGAAACATTGTTAGCGTAAAAGTTCAAGACAGACCATTCCTTTGAACAAAAATTTCTTTGAAAATTTCAATCCTTTTCCGGAGGTATTTGACAAAATATAAGTTAAAATTTGAGCCCTATTTTCTCATATATATACATAAAATCAGCGCAGCTTCTAGGGGATTCCATTTATTTTAGCTGCTTGATTTTATGATTTTTTTTGATTTTTTTTTCTTTTAAAGCATGGCATTAAAATATTTTTGTCTGATTTCTTTTCTCTGTCCCTTCATTTGCAGATAAGTTGGATTGCTCAAAGTACCTTAACGCGACCTATAAAAAGCAAAAATTCCATACATCATTCGCAGATTTTTTCAAGAATCTTCACCAAATTTATAGGAAAGGCTAACTGTAAGCTGAGCGATTCCAAATTTTATGAAAGTAGCTCAGGTCCTGACTTCAAAATTATTAGGATAAAAAATTCTTTCAAAAAAATAATCAGGAAAAATATGGACTTTAATAGAAGGATATTTTTGAAATATGCCAATTTTATGAGGCAAAAATCGGGTGGTCGTCCATTTAAAAAGTTTATATCTTAGATATTTCTAAAGTTAAAATTAATTCTGAATTTTTTTATTATCTGAATTTTTCTTCTATCTCAAAAAGGCTAAAATAAATATTGTACATATTTTTGGAGACCTTGGTTTTCTATTTGAAAAATATATCACTAGCAAGTCTTTACAGAGAATTAAATGGGCTGTAAAATTTTGAAAACAAAAAGTTAGGTATAGAGAAATGAATGGTGTAGGACTTTGTTTTACCCTGTATTTTAATTTTTATAAATGGGCTAGATTTATAGAAAAATGAACAATTATATATAACTATTCCTATTAGTATATTTTTTAATGAAATAAAATGGGCACAAAATATTCATTTTATTTTTAAACATTCTCGATTTTGATTTAAACTTTCAACAGCTATTTTGGACAATAATCAATTACCGTAAAACCTGTATTACAACCCCCGGGGGTTATATTTTTCAACCCCCCTCCAGAGGGGTGGTCTATTACAGGGGGGGGTTCAATTAGGAGGGGGGTTATATATTTCAACCTCAGTCATGAAGAGGGGGGGGGGGAGTACTATTTTTCGACTCCATTTTTGAATTTTGAAGGATCATTATGTAGAAAAATTGAGCCATTTTTCAAGAAAAAATTTCCAAAATTCTTTAAAAATTAGCTCATTTTTAGTATTTTCCCTCATCAGTGTCTTAATTTCACAAAATTTTTCGAAAAATTTTTAAAAGGGTTCCTGGAGCAGAATACACCCCTAAGAACGAACTCCTGGACCAAAATAGACCCCTAAAGATGAGGTCCCCATTACAAAATACACCACTAAAGATGAGGTCTCAGACCAAAAAACACCCCTAAAGATGAGGTCCCGGACCAAAATACACCCCTAAAAACGGGGTACTCGAAAAAAATACACCCTAAAATTTTAGATGGTGAGAAATGCTCGCACTTTTGATGAAAGAGACTACAATAGCGATTATTGCATTGAATTTTGAAAATTTTTCCTTTTCCATATACAACCAAAAAAAAACAAAAAATCAAATTTTTGGCTATTACCCCCAGGGGTTATAATGCAAGGGGTTATATTTTTCAACCCCCCTCCAGAGGGGGGTCTATTACAGGGGGTTCAATTGCAGGGGGGGTTATAATACAGATTTTACGGTATTTTGGTCATTTTCTGGATAATATGGATTGGATATGAAAAATTAATCCATTGTAATAAAAAATTACCAAACATTTAAATAACTGTCGAATTTTCATGGTTAATTCCATCTAAAGGAAAAGTTTTTTAAATGTTTGCAACCCATAAAATTTTCACTGTAATTTTTTAATAAAGCTAAATTGTAAATAAAATTTTGTTCTATATCTGTTAATGTTAACCTCACCCACAAATATTTTTATATGAATAAATTTTTGATTAATTGAAAAGGTGCTATTAGTTTCTTAAAAACCATCATAATGCGCGTTTCTTAAATATCCATCAAAATCCAAATGGGACGTTTTTTAAATTTCCATCAAAATGAGTCATTTCTTTAAAATCCATCAAAACCAAAAAGAGCATTATCCATAACCAAACATCTCCAAAGATAAAATCACACCTGAGCTAATTCACATAAAAAATCCAAAAAATAATAAAATCAAAATATAAAAAAAAAATAATGCCGAGGCGCCATCATTCATCACTTCATTAAAAAGTTAAAATTTAAAAAAATGAAAATTGAGAGTCTAGAGATCGATAGAATTTTTGAACGAATTATTTAATGTTATCTATAATAAGAAAGAGAATTAACAGGAAAAAACGGCACTGGTAAACCGTAATCCGTAACCAAAAACCCCGTAATTTCAGTAATCCATAATTTTTAAAAAATATTTCTATACAAAAATCAATTTTTAATTAAATTATCAAAAAAAACATTTGAAAGAATAATATTGTGGTGAAGAAAAAGCAATATTTCAAAGTTTTCGGGAAAAAATTTCCTAGAATTTTTACAGAAATGTCAGATTAAGTAGTGAAAAATGGGCAAATTTTTGCGTTTTCACTTTAATAAAGGGATTCTAGCGGCACCGATACCGCTGTAGCAATTTTTGAGGCTTTTGCTCTTGTCTCCCTCGTCTCCTTGGGCTGACAGTTCCAAAATTTGGCACGTAAAAGTGCAATGGAAAGTACAAGTACCTTACGTAGACCTATAAAAGGAAAAGACGGCGTGACTTTTAAACTTGCTTACAATTAGATATTTCACATTTACTAGTATAACAATATTCAGCTTTTTTGTTTAGAATTTATATGAGTTTTTAATAAATAATAATCCAGAGGTTGAGTACAAATGAAAAAACTCATGTGTTGAAGTTTGAAGTTTTTCTTTTTTTAATTGAATTTGTTTTCACATAAAAGTACAATTAATATAAAATTTAATAGAATTTTGGCTTTAAATATTAAATGATTGTGGAAGGCAATTTAAGTATTCTGTCGGACAACAACCATCTTACTTGAGCGATCCTATGAAACCTTATAAAATAATTTTCCTTTTTTATTAAAAGATTTGAAGTTCAAAATCTTGTTGTCTTCAAGGCGACTCTTAAAAATAATAAACATCTTGAAAAATTTATAAAAATAAACGAGAAGGCATTGATTAGAGAAATTTCAAAAACAATTTTGTCGTACAGGACAATTCCGTTGAGCATTCTTGGTTGTACATGTGTTCAAAGACTAAATGCAATTCCAATGAATTATCAAATAAAATTTGCAAAAAACTATAAATTAAAGTTATGACCGATTTAAAAAAACTAAATCTTGCAAAATTTGAACAATGTCTGATTCATTTAATGATTTGGATCTGGATCAATATCTAAAGGCTATTATTTTTCCTTTTAAAAATATTTTATGAGTCCTAAATTAGATAAAAAAAAACAGTTCATCTAATTATGAAAAAAAATTTAAAATTAAAATTTATTTTTGGAAATTATTACATAAACTAATACAAATTTGAATCAAAAAATATTATTTTTATTTTAAAATCTGCACATTTGTACCGTGCAGTAGAGAGCCCTTTCATTTAGAGAATTCCGGCGGCCGGATGGACCTTATTCCACATAATAACCCAATAAAATTGCAGTAGAAATAATAGAATACAGGATACTAATACATTTTGCCCAATTTTTTCCGAGCACATCAAATTATCTCTATGGGTTTGTATTATTAAGGCCAATAATACAGAATAAAGCTGTGCTAGAGATTTTATAGCTTTATTATTTAGTTTAAATTATATTTGTATTTTAATCGTTAGTTTATTATGGAATTTAAAAATAAAAGTTGAGTTTTTGTTGTTACAGTATGTTCAGGTTACGGTGTGTGGCTTAACCTTTATTTCGCCTAAAAAAATTTCGCCTACACGTCTAGAAAACTAACTTCTAGGCGCCGGAGCACAAAAATACATAACCGAATAATATTAGCTAGAAGCCGCAACCTAGTTCCAAAACTTAGTTCTAGGCGCCGGCGCCTAGAAGTTGGTTTTCTAGACGTGTAGGCGAAATCTTTGTAGGCGAAATAAAGTATCTTCGGTGTGTGGGTGGGTCCATTGAAAGTGAAAGGACAAGTCTGATCTCTGCAGCAGAAATCGGCACCAAGCAACAGAAAAAGATGACTTTTTGAGTGAAACAAGATTAGGTAACTGCATATAATTTTAACGGTGGATTTTTAAATGGTACAGAGAAATGAATTATTTGTAATAAGTAAAATACCATAAAGGCTCTAAAATAAGCCCCCCGGCTTATTTTTTTTCAAACCCCCTCAAAGGGGAGGCTTATTTTAGAGCACTGGCTTATTTTTTTCGAACCCCCTTTCGAACTACCTAGGGTATATTTTAATATGAAATTTAGGAAACATTTACGTAAAAAATTTTATAAAAATAAAAAATTCAAAGGAAAATTCAGTGAAAATTGCTTTACAATTCGAAACTGATCTGGTTTATTTATCGGGTCGCTGATAGCTCGTACATTGTCGATTCGTACATTGTATTTTCTTAGCCTATCAATTTGGTTTAGACTCAACCTAGAAAAATTTTCTTGAAATGATAGATCATTAAAATAACTATGAAATGAGTCTAAGCTAGTTTGAATTGATCAATTACGAAAAAAGTCTAGCCAACTTTTTTCATAACTTTTTCTCAAATGACCAATCCGAACTAGCTTAGACTGCTTTCTAGCTAATTTAATGCTCTATCTTATGATGCCAAAAACATTTTTCATTATTGAGTTTAAGCCAAGTTATTACATTCGGAATTATACGAATTGTTAATGTAACGAATTATCATGACCCCATTTTATCATGACCCATAGTCAAAACAATGGTTACTGTCAAGAAAAAAGGTGGGGGGGGGG